>PVIC010001283.1:0-94813 GCA_004025085.1 Thryonomys swinderianus
TTTTTTTTTTTTGAGACAGGGTCTCGCTTTGTAGTCCAGGCTGGCCCTGAGCTCATTATGGAGCCCAGGCAAGCCTGCAACTCAGCAATCCTCCTGTCTCTGCCTCCCTAGTGCTGGGATTACAGGCATGAGCCACCACGTCCAGCACTGTGGTATGTGGTATTGATGGTTGGTGGGCGTGAGTCACCATGCCCAGCATTGTATGTGGTTATCGGGATCGAACTCAGGACCTTGCACTTGCGAGGCAGGCTCCAGAACCACTGAGCTAAATCTCCGGCCCTCACTATAATCTTAAGATGTCTGTCACAAAAGAAAAGTAATACATATTTCAGAAGAAATAACTCTATCTAGGACAATACCCCACACCTAGCCATCTTCCTAATGTAGAAAGGGTAACCAGGTAGTATGTTAGGTGAAATTATTTAAAATAAATCAGATCTAAGTGATTAAACTTGCTCCTCTTACCTCTGGCAGTAAGAAGATGAGGAACTGCAGGAGTCGGTACTTGAGAATGGATCTTGATGATATTCTCAGTGTGAGAAGATTTCCTCCACATTTCACCAGAAATGTATTTACTGACCAAAGATGTAATTTATATATTGTGATCTCAGTTTCAATCATGTTTCTGGGAGGAAAAATGTAATGATTCTCTGATCCGACCTTTAGGTTCTACTAATGTCACAGTCCATAGTAGATTTCTCCCATTCTTCTTGGCTTCCTTCTTCATTTCTTAGAAAATTCTTACTGTTTTGTGCATGTTCACAGTGAAGAAAAACTACAGCATGACCCCTGCACTGTTTCTGACTTCTCAGTCAGAGAGTCTCTGAGTTTTTTAATGAAAGCTCCTTCTTTAGCCCTTCTGCCCTTTCTTCTCATTGGTTCTTAATTTGGGAAATTTTTGTCGGAGTAAGATCCTAAACCAAACACTCATTTATTTGTAAATGCAGCACTTTGAGATGGTCAAGAGTCTGGCCTTAGAATCTGAAAAAGGTAACTTCCAATCCACACATGATATTTTGTAGAAGTCTAACATCAGTGTAAGCAAATTCATTTCTTTGAGGCTCAGTCTCTCATATATTAAATGAGGTTAATAATTCCTAACTTAACAGTGGTTTAAAAGATTAAGCAATCTCATATATACAAAATGAATGATATATAAGTAATACTTTATAAAAAACCAATAAGGGCATTATTTAACACGTCATGTAAAAGAACATCCTGGATTATATCATGCAGTATTTTGCAGTCACCCTTCCCTACCCACTTATGATCATCTGGTAAAATATAACTGAGTAGGGATAAAGTTAAAGGCTGTATTCATTCATCAACATAGACATTTCTGATAGTCAAGTGTAAACCTATGGTCACAGGCACTGTCTTAGTTACTTCCTCGTTGCTAGGACAAAATACCCAACCAACATGCATAATTGAAAGGAGAAAACATTTACTGTAGCTCACAGTCTGTAGAGGTTTCAGTTCTTTGCTGGCTGGCTCTGAAGCAGGGTGCCATGGCAGCGATGTATGGCAGAGGAGAAACAGTTGTGGCAAAGCAGCCAAAAAAGCAGAAAGTAGCAGCATTATACCTCCTTTTTCTTTGAATCTATTCAGCCTGCGAGTCTATTGGTTCGTGCCACCCACGCCTAGGATGGCACTTCCCGTGATCCATTCCCAGATCTATGCTAAACCGATCAGCAGACTAATTTTATGGTCATGTGCCCTTCAGCCTTATTCACACACCCTAGATTCAGCCACCTCTGAAAAGTGCCACTTACGAGTGCAAGAAGGTTTTATGGGACATCTAGATAGAAGAAATAACAGAAGCCATCTTCTAACATCTTGATGTCACCCATCAACAGTTTTTTTCCCTATACTTCAAATGAAAAGCACCCAAAGCAACAGTTGGAATCCTCATGGCATACTACAGCTAGAGAAGATACTAGAGCTGATTACTTCAACCTGTACTTTTTTCAAACGTGTGTTGTACAATACGGCAACCGCTAGCCACATGTGATTACTTAGCACTTGAACTATGGGTGATCTGTATTAAAAGGTGCCAAAAGAATAAAATACAACCTGGCTTTCAAAGTCTTAGAAGACAGAATGAATGTAAAATATTATAGTAATAATTGCATACTGATTACATGTTGAAATGATACTATTTTGGATTTATTATTTAAATTAATCTACTCAATGATGAGTATAATATAAATTTACTCAAATATGAATATAATACAAGTAATTTTGCTTTAAATATTTTCAAAATGTGACAACTGGAAAATTTATATATGGATTCAAATTTGTGGCTGATATTATACTTTTATGAGTAGCATTGCTTCAAACAAAGCAAGTTAGGCATAGGGTTATCACAAGAACTGCCCAAGCTAACACAGCTCTCATTGGAACATCCCTGAGAGTACATCTCTTGCTCATTTTTCTTTTTTTCTTCTCTTTTTTGAGACTATTGAATTGGATTCTTGATGATGTCTGGATCCCTGAAAACTGAGGTTTCTTTGGAGAACCTTGCTAGCACCTCCACTCCAACCAGCTGTGCTGCTGATTCTTCTTTTTCTTTTTCATTGCACTGCCTTGGAGATTGTGCTGCTGTTATCCATTTCTTGTGTCGGTTACAGAAATTGGTATTGTATCTAAAACAATTGCTGTTATTAACAGGTTAAGCTGCTGGGATGTTAAAATAAAGGCTGCCCAGCTTTAGTGCATTTTGTTGTAATCATCTCCCAGATGCCTTGTCGGAAATCAATTCAAGTTCAAAACTGGCTGGAATTGGGAGGTCAAGGCTTTGGCAGACTAAATATTTTATCTTCTGCTCATGTCTGGAGCTTTTAAAGATGTGGACTGGGGCTTTTTTTCTCATACCCCATCTGGACAAAGATGATTGGCTTTGCCATTTTGCCCAGGTTAGGACAAGGTTAAAATCAATTATAATCAATTATTAAGAGTCTTCTGTGACCACATTGCTTAAAAGGGGATTTTAAAAGTTTCTCAGTTCTGAAACATGCATATCTTAGTTGCCGTTGGAGGTGTTATTCTAGAATGTCAAATGTAGATATTATCAAAATCAGGAGTGAATACATGAAATTTCTACTTCCTATTTCCTTAATACCCATGTTCTGGACAATGAGAAAAGCCTGAAAACGCTGAGATAATCATCATTGCTGTACCAAGTTGAAAAACATTGTACTTTTTTATATATTACATAACTAGAGCTATTTATAATTTGATCACATTTTCAAATTATTTACTCAGAGTTTAGTGAGATGACTTTCGCAGTTCTTAGGTGACAGTAGTGTAAGTGTTCAATCTAAGGTAAATTGAAATAATCACAGAATTCTAATTTCATAGTAGCTTTGAAACAGGTTAGCTCCAGTCTTCCATTGTATCATAAGAAAACTGAGGCTCACAGAATTTAAATGACTTCCCTTCGTTCTTACACCTCTCCAAAAGGAGAAGTGTGTCGCCTAGTTCCTAAAAACACGTGGCCCTAAACATCCAAATGAATCTTGTCTTGCTGTACAGTATTTTTAGGCATTCATAATTTTCTTCACAATGTTTGGAGAAGAAAACCTATTCATAGAAAATGAGTATCATTCTGAACCTTGGACCAAGACATGAACTCAATGCACAAAATATAATTTTGAAGTATTCTCAAAAGGTCACTTGGCTTTATCCTTCATCTTGTATTCCATGAATGACGATCACTTGTATTTTCAGTTTTCTTCCAGACACAGTAGCTGAAGGTTCAAAATGCTGCCAGAAAAAAAAAAAAATATCCCATGGTATTTATTATCCGTATGGGAGAAAAGCTCTAGCAAATACAACAAGAATTTCTTCACAACTATATCCAACAATATCTATGAAATGGAGAAAATGGATTGTGTACTTGGTTTAGGAGGAGTCTATCATCAGTAAACATTATACTACTATTTCATAATAAGCTTTGTATTCTTATACTATATTAAAAAGCCAAAAACTCAGTGTTACTAATTTGAGGGAAAGTAACCCACTGAATTTTAGGGGGTATAGTTTTTTTTTTTTAATTTTAACACTTACTCCTTTCTCCCTTAATAAAATGAAATTCTTTATGCTGATTACTTACAGCTTTCCAGGTCAGGTTGGGAACAGAACTGAAGTATGCTAAATTTAAGGCATTTTATGAAGCTAAAGTTACAGAGTCACAGGCATAATGATTATACAGAAATAAATAGAGTACAATTAGGTAGTAGGTAAAGCACAGCTTGAACCCAGATGGTCTTGGGTCTTTGTTTTGTTTTTGTTTTTGTTTTTGTTTTGTTTTTTGTCTGGTTCCTCCATTACTTGTTTGGCTGAAGACATGCTACTGACTTTGTTGAGCTTCACATTTTGTATGTGGAAAATGGGAGCAATGAATATTGCTCTTGTAAAGTTAAGTGAGGATATATCTGTAAAACACTTATCATTTATCACAACACTTGGTATCTGAGCTATAATAATAATGATGCAATTATCATCCATAATAGTGCAGCAAAGCAGTAGTCATAGCAATGGTATGTATATTCATAGTTCTATTTTCTTTTCAATCTATATTTATCTATATGAGACAGAATTGCTTCAAATCTGATTTTGATTCAGATCCAAATTTGTGGGTGAATTCTTCACCTTGCTTTATTTCACAGTGGTACAGTTCATAGGACTGAACCCAGCATGCCTTCCTCTGTGTGGAAAGACCACACTGTTCATTTGGACCACTGGTTCAATTCCAAGAACGATTTATTCACCTCACACACAGGCAAAGCCTGGTTCTGATATTTCAAGGGCTAGTTAATTGGGAGAATTGTCACTTTCTTTGCATTCAATCTCAGTTTCTAACACACTGAACTAGAACAAGATTCCAAAACTTTTGCGATTCAATGGGCAGCGTAGTGCCATTGTTAAAGGATATATAAGGATAAGTAGTAAGAGAACATTTTGCTACTTATAGGACAGTCTCAGGCAAGTAAAACTCTTAACACCAGAGTCCTTAGTATACGTGGATGCTACTTAAGTGACAACTATTATTTTTATTTTGTATATCATGCAAATCAGAAAAAACGATGATATGAATTTCAAGGCAGTTAATACATATGTAAATTATATTCAGTCATAGTGTCAGTCACAAATATTGATTGGTTGCTTCCTATGTGCCAGCCACCATGCTATGCTGGGGAGAAGGGTGCAAGGATGGCAAGAGAGACATCTTGAAGAATGGGTGGTGTGGTGTGGGTAGGCATTCCATGAGAGGGAGCTGCACATAGGGACTGCCACTGAGTTACATCATAGTTTCATTGCTCATTGGCTCCCGCCAGGCTTCCTAGTTGCTTTGGTTCTTCTCTTTGTAGTATCAGCTCAGAAGATGAGGCCTTGAAATTTCTGGACTCCATTTCCATGTGCTTTGAAGTTGTGGAAACCTTTTCCTGTTGTTTACATAGCTCCTCCATTCAAACATCTCAGGCACTTAAAATTGGCGCAGAAACCTAGTGTATAACTCCCTAGCAAAGAAGAGAAAATAAAAATGTATTCTACCTGCCAGAGTGTTGGCATAGTGACAGATAAAAAAAAAAAAATGTGAGAGAAGTGCCCTCCATTTCCTAAGGTACTCCGTGAGGTCCTGTCCTGTATTTTCCCTTCCCTGCGTATCGTTTCTTTTTAATTGGTTTTGCCTCTGATAAGATGATGCACATGGTGCATTTGCAGTATGTCATCTGTTGCTAACTACAAGCTACCCATCACCAGCAGGCCTGCCGTCCTTACTTTCAGCACCAGCATTCCCCCATTCTATTTGGATCTCCTGGCTCTATACCAGACATGGAAGCATATGAAGGAGTAAAAGAGAATAAATAACCCTGTTTAGTTTTCTTGGAGCAGAAAGTATGCGGAAGAGAGAGTAACCCAAAGGTCTCCTATCTCCTTTACCTTTATGAAAGGAACACCCTAGGCTTTTAAATAATGATTCATGTGGTATGCACCATATTCTACAAGTAAATGCAAAAGCAAGAGCTACTATTTATTCTGTACAGTGAAAATAGAAATCTGGAAACAGCATCTGCTTCTCACGTAATTTTTTTTTTCTAACTATTTAGAGGTACAGAGAGATCAAACCAGGTTTCAATCAACAAGGAAGGTCTTATGCTATCTAAACAAAATCTCATCCCTGAAGCACTGGTCAGAACATTTAAAATGACTTAAAGACATCAACAGCATCTTACATACAAAATAGTTATAAAGCACGGATTATAAGAAAAGATATTTTTTGGTTTTTTAATCAAGTTTTAAATTATAGAGAAATATTGCTAGAACTATATACTTTCCGATGCCTATAAATATCAGGTAATTTAACCTTGGTTCTTAAATCATATTACTTTTTGAAAACTAAACCTTAGAACAATGGATTCTAGTTCTTGTTTTTAAAAAAGAAGAATGAAACTCTTTGGTACTTTGAATGATTTGATTATGTGGATTATTTATTAGGAGCCTACCTCTTAATGCATATGATGGGAATACAATCCTTCAAATGCCAGCCAGTGGAATTATGTCTCCCTTAATTCCCTGGCTCACAGAATAGATGTTTAAAATAGAGACCTGGTTTCTGGAAACTGAACTACTCACAGTTACACACAGGGAAGTAGTGATAATGTCATTTAAGAGAGAAAGAAATTAGACATTTTGAGGAAAAAGGCCCTGAGTGCCAACACAGCATAGCAGCTGAATATGGAAGCCCCACTTTTGTGGAAGACCTGTGGCTTCCCATGACTCTGTTCTGCAGGGATGGTCCCACAGCCAAAAGGAGAGCCTGAATGGAGGGAAGAAAGTGCTGGCCCTGAATGGTCGAAGATGGCGTTTGCAATATTGCTAGAATATGAAGCTGACCGTAATTCTGTTAACCCCTTCTTGTGTGATGACAAGTCTTCTAGTGCCCTAATTTCCTTCCTATTCTTAGAGGCTTCATCGCACAGTTTTGACCTCAGACTGACATAAGATAAGTAGATCTCTTATTTCTTAATTATTTTCCTAGCCAAGTTTTGGCTGATTAAGGATAGAAGCTGAAAGGATTTTTTTGGGAGAAAATTGTATTTTATATTGTTTCTCATATAATTTTCAATATATTCTGTATGTGGAAACATAAAAATCTCCAAAAAAGAACAATACCCTCCCAGCCCCATATCTATTTTAGTCTTGTTTTATTAGCTCTCTAACCTACTACACTTTTGACCCTGTCAGATATATGATAATTGAATTTAGGGCAAGAGTTTACATTTTTATATTTTTTATGCTTTATAACCTGTCTAATTTCCAAAAGGATTTGAGGCAGCAAGAGTAAATGGCACTGGGAGTTATGTGGATATTTTTACTCTGCGTTTGGCCCATATTCTTTTAGGCTGCATACATTTCCATAACTCTGATCAAGGAACATTTTGGATGACCTTTTGTTTAGGGCAGAATTCACAGAATTACAGAAAGTGGAAAAAAATTCCTCAGTATTTACAAAATCATCCAAAGTTTGTCTCAGTGAAAATGAATTAAGTATGTCTGCTTAGTTTCAGTAATGGTCCTACTAATTATATTGTCTTGTCCTTAAAAAATATGCATGTTCTGTTTTGGAGAGGAAGGAGATCAAGAAGATTAAAATTCTGTCCTGGATAATGCGTGACTCTGGACAAGTCACTGATCACTCTGCGCTCTAGATTCTATGTTAAATTAGAAAAACAAGTCAACAACATCTTTACTGTAAGCTCCTTGTGGAGATCAAATGAAATAATGTCCATGTAAAACTTAGCAAACAATGAGTCAGTGTGCATTATGCAGACACTGTGGATAAATGTTTTATTTACTTTGATCTCAGCTTTATACAGCGAGAGAGACCAGACCCTCGTGCTTCGGGATGCGTTAGGAAAAGTCCCTCATTGTGTTTGGGCTTCATTTATTGAATGCGTTTGAATGAGTGATCATTCTAGGAGCAGAGAGTCATTCAATTTGATTTCACAATGGGGTGATGGGTGAGGCTGGAAACTACATTCTCAAATGCATTATCCAGTATGCAGGAAACAAAACCACCTTTTAAGAGTGACTCATCTTTAATATCTCATAGCAGTCTGAAATACTTCATTCATTCATTTTTATCTCAAATTTTAATTGAGAATGTCATAAACCACTTTGCAGAGAAAGGCAATCATGACCTGAGAAATTAAGTGGAATAATTTACAAATACACTTTTGTCTAACTGGAGGCTTTAACTTATTCAGGTTTTGCCTGTAGATTATCATAGCAACACAGGCTCCACTTTGCCCATTTCCTTGGCTCTGTCTTCTGGGTGCCCAGTGTATGTTGGAAATGAAACCAATTTCTCATCCATGCTTTCTCTTGGTCCACATTACAAGGGTTTTTGACCCTTTCATTTTCAAAAGTAAACACTGTCACTTTCTGCTCTTCAGATGCTTCATCTTCTCACTATATCTGTCTATTTTCTTCCCAGCTTTCTTCCTTTGGAGCCATACAAGTGTGTAGTGAGTGAATTAACAGTGGGCCCTTCTAGCCCTTCTCTATGAAACCAACTTAGTCCATGACCAGAGTGAGTTTCTGCTTTTAATTTCTTTACAGTGTATACTCTCCATAATGTAACATTTCAATTGTATTATTTTATACTTATTTAAAAAATGACTTATCCCTTCTCCTTGCCTTGATGATACTACAATGTATTTGAAGAGTGCTTACATCTATACAGGTGAACACAGTGGAAACTGGCTTTAGCACTTGTTAGCTGTTACTTCGTAGGGTGTTGAAACGAGTAAAAAAATCTTACGTAGTTAAGTCTGACTTAACTAGCATTCCAGTTGCAAACTTTCACAGTGTACTCTCTAAGACTCACTTTGTGGGCTTAACAAGGAATCCAATTTACAAACAGTCTCCCAGAATGGAACTTGTCTGTAAGTTACAAACAATTCTCCCAGAGGAACTCGTCTGAAAATCAGGGCCTTTAATGTCTCCCAGTGAAATGTAAACCCTTAATGAGGCCAGATTCTTTTATTATCATTGATTTTTGTCAGCATCTATGATAGGAATTTCCCCATCTGACATTCTTTCTCTGACTCACAGCTCATGATTGTGCTTTGCATCTCCACTCATACAAGTATCGAAAAGGCTGAGCCAAACCCAGTTAACAAAACAGTCCCCTGAAGGGCTATAATATTGCTCAGTGGTAATATCATCCCTATGCATTTTATCTTGTACATGAAATCTGGGCTAATTATCATTTTCTCATACAGTACACTTTAGACTGTTGTGTTTCTGTGTCCCTTCCTAGTTCATTAAGCAGAGTTTAACAGCTTCAGTAACAGGATTGCTATTGACACTTTCATTAGACCCATAATTCAAACGCTTGTCTGCCTTCCAAACGGATGCCTCTGAGTCCAGAACCACAATCTGGTCACCAACCGTATGTTGGCTTTTAGTACTGTCATAAACTCATCATCACATTCACGTTCTTGAAGGGTCAAAATCTGCTTTCTTGGTGAACTGACTCCAACCAACAAATAGTCAATGTGTTCTCCAGGAATAATCAGCCAAGTTTTTCCCCATCATTCTCTGAAAACCCTTCCAGACAGTTCTCAGTATAGTGTGATTATGTCAACAATAATCATTGTACCTATTTATATATTCTCTGCTGCCTTCATTTAATTATATTTGCCACTTCAGACCAATATGAAATATTGTGGTAGATGCTATAGTGATTTAAAGATCAATAATATGGTCTTTGACTTGGAATATCCTATAGACTAATAGATGTTTATGTGAATCACTATTCAATTAAACAATACATGAAACTTTCACCACTAGCTTGCCAGCAATAGGAATAGCTATGAATATAGATTTCTGTGTTCTAATGACTGTTATCAATTGTTCAAATGGAAACAATATCAACTAGCCTATGTAGAATGATATATAGATATACATTAAATATATTAAATGTATCATAGAACATAAACTCAATAGCACATAAAGTGAAGACTCCAAAAACAATTCTGAGGAGCAAGAGACAGTGTAGGACTACAATTGAGATAGCAATTTCTCCTGTGATCATAAAAATTGTAGTAGGTTTGGTTTCTTTTTTCTTTTCTTTTTTTTTTTTTTTTTGTCTAACAAGATTCGGGAAGATCAATGCAAGTATTTAGTTTAATTTACAATAAATTTCAGAATGCTTATGGAACAAAATAATTTTTATTTTTACCTTAGCAGAAATAAATATTTTAGGCCTTAGTAAAAAAGCAGTAAATATTAGTAAACCATGCATGCATCAGTGTGTAAGTGAGGTTTTTATCTTTTACAGAAAGCTTTTAAGTATTTAATTGAATATACCATTGTAGAACATATATTTCAATTCACAGTTAATTGGGTTTGACTTAAAAGGCTACTGATTAAGATGCCTTGCCTTTGCTGTCCGGCCAATCAGACTACAGATTAAAAAACCTGTTTTTGGATAGTTCCACTCTTGATATGTATATATTTAACCAGGAAAAGAAATGAAAAAGACAAAATGCAGTCCTGTTTTGTTTTTTTCAAGTCTCCTCATTCATTTCTTTTGCATCAAGAATTGAACTTAGGGCCTTGTGTTTTCCAGGCAGGTGCCACACCACTGAGTTATATCTCTAGTTGATCTTAACCTCATCTAATGACATATGTTGGGACTACCAAAGTAATATTTTAACTTTCTTGTTGCTAGGGCAAAATCTCTGACATTCATATGTTAAAGGAGAAAAGGTTTATTTCGTTCACAGTTTGCAGAGGTTTCAGTCCATAGCTGGCTGGCTGCAAGGCAGGGCAGCATAGCCAAAGGGCTTACCGGAGGAGAATCAGCTCATGGTATGTCAGGAAAGAAACAGTGAGCTTTCCTTCTTTCCTTTTCATTGTATCCAGGGTGTAGGCCTCCCACACCTAGAAAGATCTTCCCTTTTCAGTAAATCCATCATCCTCACCCAGGACTATGGTAAGCAGATCAGTGGCCTTATCCAATATCACACATTCAAGATCCAGTCAGTCTAGAAGCCCCATGTATGAGCATGTAAGTCTTTGGAGACATCCAGATACAAAGTATAACATGTAGTTTCTTCCAACCAAATTTGTAGCTGGATTCTTGAATCAGAAATGTCCCCTGCCTTAATGGACACAAATCATTAAGCAGAAGAAGGGTGTAAGGATGGACTGTACTGCTGATGGGGTAATTTGCCTTCATTTTTCAGTAATACTGCTCTGCTGTTGGAAAATGACTTCAGCATTCTTCCCAGTGCATTTCATTCTATTGCCTGTGCCTTCATAAACATGTCCAAATGCGTGATGGAGGTCAACGACAGTATAGGGTTTAGAAATTGTTGCTTGGAAATCACACTCACTTAAATACCTGAATCTGTCCATCAGCTGTGCCATAGCTTATTCCAAGCCTGTGCAGAAGAGTGATTTGCAATCTCCTTGCTTTTTCATTTCAAGTAGCATCACTCACTTTAAGCCAGATATTCAGGCCTCTTCAGAAGCCTCCAGGGTGAAGGACAAGTAAGAAGAAGCTTATCAAATCTTTCACAACTGTGCCCAGCTCCCTCTCCTCCTGAATCAAACCCAGTGCATCTTTCTTTGGTATTATATTTTAAAATCATGCATTCTTCTTTCCATGTGACAAATAATGGGGATTTTTCCCATATACTTTCATGATCCAGATATAGCTCTTTTGTGATTCTATACATTTAATTGATCACTGTCCAGGTCAAAAGCTGGGCCAGAATGTCTAGGGAAAAAAGATGAGGACAACGTTTGTTTGTGCTCATCTTTCTTTGAGTTACCTTCCCTCATCTTCTATAGACTCAGGTTACATAACTGTATTCTGCTTTTATTTTCCTTTCCACTCACAGGGACTTTATAATTTGAACTTCTTCCAGGAACTGAAAACTGATTATACATATGAAACACATTTCTCTGCTGGACTTGAACTCCACATTAAAAAACAAGCTTCACAAAATAATTGAAAAAGATCCTAACTGAAGAGTAGCTGTAATATGAATGGCAGGATATCAAGAAAGTAATAGATAAATTTTGAATGAAAACATCTTTGCTGTGTGGAAGATCCATAGAAAACATTCTTCATGGCTCAAGGTAGCATTCTTTCTCAGGAAAAAAGTCAGGACATAGAAGATTTTTTTAAATCAACAAAGATCTGAATGTTCTCACTGATGATCTTTAATCTACCTATTAATAATTGTAGATATGCTAGAGTCTTTCTAGAAACGTCATTTTGGAGGAGTAAACTCACTTGAAAAAGAAAATATCTTCCACGGAACACTCATGGGGATATGTTCAGAGCAATCTTATATAATTTGGGGGGAAATTTCACAATTAAAGCTATGATTAGGCCTAGCTTTCCTGCCTACAGGCCAGCTATGGCAGATCTGGAAATGACTCTATCGTCACCTCCTGTAACAACAAAGACCTCAGTGGTCCCACATGCTCTGATGCTCCAGGGCAGAACTACAACCAGCTGAAGACCTGAAGACCTAGGACCTTCATCTACACAACTCCTCATTGTTCTAAGATGTAAGAACCTAGTGCCCCCTGAGTGACCTGGTACATTTGTTTCTCCTGGTGTAGCAAAACTTCTGTCCTCTGAGGCACTTGTTATGTGCTGATCTCTGAGTGACCTGTTACATTACCTACCCCATATATTGAATAAAAGTGTAGAAAGCTCATGTTTTTCATCTTTGATGCCCACAGTAGCATAGCATGGACCAGGCCCAAGTTTAGCTTCTCTAAGTCTCATTTCTGTTTACATATTAATTAATTCACCTTGCACTGTCAGGCTCACAGGAGACTAGAACTTAACTGCAGATGTTCCATTTATATCCCCTGTCCCTCTTCCTGTTCTGTATGGGATATCTGTCAATTTGTTGACCTTTAGAAATTCTGTGGTGCCATTTTGAGAACTAGTCCTCAGGATGACAAAGTACCAAGTAAAATATAAAGGTGATGTTGCACTTGCTTAATCTCCATTTACTTTAATAGTAGAGGAAAACAGAAGAATGAAAGAAATGGAGAAAGAAGGAAAGAGAAACAGACAGAGATTCAAGAATATATACTAATCACCCAGGTAGATACCTATCAGTTTAGCTCTTGCCAGTATGCAAAGGAGGCATAGACAAAGACACCAGTAGAAACATACACAAACACACATACAGAAACACAGAGAGAGAGAGACAGAGACAGAGACAGAGACACAGAGAGAGAGACAGAGAGATGGTCTGGTCTTTCTGCTCTTCCTGCCTGTTACAGAGTTTTCTGATTTTATCATTTCTTTCTTGCAAAGAAGGGTGTATGAATTGGTGAATTCATGCCTTGGACTTTGGTAGAACAGAATCTGAAGAACAGATAAACAATAGAAAAAACTAAAGCAACAGAAAGCTCTTCTCACACGAATATCTAGCAGGAAATTTGCCTTGTCAGTGAAACCTTAATAAAGAGTGCACCAACATATTCAGGCCTAAAGTACAGAAAGGAAACCTCCAATCTCCTGGAGAAAAGTGCAGATGTGGCAGATAGGGCAGCTGGTGTGAGAGTGTAAATGTGGGTAGACTCTGGTGAGGAGGATGTGCATGAGGACTTGAGGGGTGGTGAATGGGAGAGTCTGAACAGTGACTCTGTGAGTACTTGAGTCTTTCAGACTCACAGGGATGAGAAAACAAAAAGGGGTATGAGTGGTACTTGCCATGGACTATATTCTTGGCTTCAATGCTTCAGTGAATTAATAAAGGACAGAATCCTCTTATTTGAAATACATTGTCACTTTAGGCCTGAATATGTTAGTCCACTCTTTATTAAGGTTTCATTGACAAAGCAAATTTCCTGCTAGATATTCATGATACTGGGACTCCTTTAAACCAAAATCATAGCACGTTTTCTCACCCAAACCTAGGCTGTCCATTGGTTTTTCCATTTTAATCTGGTCTATGTTATAGTGTAGATCTAAGAAGCAGTTGCCTTGAACTTCTAACCTTGTTAGCATGGCTGGTTGGATGACTTTGAGGCACTGGTCTAAAATAATGCTGTGTGCTAATTATGAGCACAGAGCTAGAGAATCACAGATTTCACACAGATTATTTACTGTTTAGATGTGTTTTCTGTATTCACCAAATTGATACATTAGAAGAATTTCCCTCAGGGGCTTTTTAATGAGATAATATATGCAAGTTTCATAGTAATACATTTGATAAATATTAGCATTAGTTGTTATAGCTGCTATTATTATTATTGGCGATGATAGTATTGTTATTCTCTGGCCTTTGATGTCTTCATCTTTAAAATGAGAGGGCAGGAACTTCCAGGATGCCTGTTTTCAGCTCTGGAAATAATTTGTATGACTCCTGAATTTAGGCAAAACTTCTGCAAGAAACAGGCAATGGATATGAGACAATTCTTTACCTCAAGTCTCTTACAAATATTTTTTTTAAAGTCTTTGGAGATGGCCCAAGATTTTCATTTAACATGTGGTTTCCCAATTCAGTCTCTTGCTGAGTCCTACCTATGCACTGAATAAGATCAGTGAGCTAAATTTGTTGTTTCTCCATTAATAAACTACTCAGACTATTTATGATCTGCTCTGTCAGAGTGGAGACAATATATAGAAGTTCTACCATTTTATAAGAACATAGAAGAACATAGCCTCAAAAGTATACATATTTTATGTTGTCTTTCTCTTTTTCCCTTCCTCCTCTTTCTATGTGAAAGATGTTAAAATCCGAGTTCTGTGTTGTGACCAAGCCATCCCCTCCAAAGACTTTTGAGCTCTTACTCTTCACTTGACTTCCTTAGGAGCATCCTGCCAGCAGGAATGTCATACTGATGCCATTGGTGATTGGTCCTACAATAATATATCACAGTCCCTAAAAACACAAAATTAAAAAAGAAAAAAATTAGCATTGTTCTGAAAGCAAGGTAGTTAAAATTCAGAAAGAGAGATTCTTTAATTAACTTAATAAAATTACTAATGGAAGCATTTTAACTGCTAAATTTAATTTACTTGTCAAGATATCAGACTACAAAGAGGAGGGAAGAGTAGGAACTCTGCTTTCCATTATGATGTACTCTATTATAGAATAAATTTGCTTAAAATGAAATATATCACCAAAAGCCATCAATGACATCTTAATTTGGAACAGCCAGTTGAAAAGTAATTAGACTATGAAGTAATCAGTTCTAGTAAATCAGTGTTTCCCTTTACATAAACATACATTTTTTTTCCTATTTATATACAAGAAAACTAGACCTTCAGGTAGTAGTCAGGCAAAGATGCTGATTCTTTTGGCTGTCGATGTTTCTACTTTACATTACCAAGCTGTCAAAACAAAATGTTTTATGATGTGATTAAAAAATGTATAAGCATCTGATCTGATTTAGTGTTTATATTTATATGTTGAACTGAAGAGAGTTTGCTTATCATAGCGGTTTAAAAGATTTACATTTTTCTACTTCTTACTTCCAAAAGGCTTTCCAGACCTATAGGCACCCTGACACCTCATTGCAGTGATGGAAGCTCAGTCAAAAATCAAAGAAGAGCCCTGCTTCATCCTCCAGGGTCTCTTCTAGCTCATATACATAAAAGTGGAGAGTGTTTTTGCTAATGAGACATGTTTTGAGAAGAGGCTAGGAGTGGTTCAAATTACCATTTTGTTTAGTTTCTGAAAATTCACCATGAGGAGTCTTACAAATGGTAACTGACCTTCCTAGAAATATGTTTGTCTATTTATTACAGTGAAACACTGATAAGAGAGACAGAGGAAGCAAAAAATGTTTGAATTTGATTGTGAAAAGTTTGAGCGAGCTAGCAAAGAAATAAGAAAAGTTCCAAACGTCAAACAACTTTCATATTAGGAAACACCTTTTAGATGTCTTTTCTGATCACCATGGGAAGATGTTTTCATCTTTGCTTGACAGATCTGGGCACCCAGGCCCATGAAGACTCAGTGTTTTGCAGAAACAGCAGAGGTGCTTAATGGCAGGGTTTGGGTTAAGAAGAGAGCTGCTGGGCTCCTGGTACTTTTTCCACAACATCTGCTTCTGATGATAGAATCCCATCTGTTATAGGCTGAGGGGAAGAGGTGTGAGAAAAATAACTAGAGGAGATATCAATCACCCAGCAAAATATTTATGAAGGACTTCATTCAGATATTAGGGGAGTCACCATTGTCACCAGCCCTGACAAATCAGAGGAGATGATGAATTGTGCCAAGGAGAACATTAGCTCGCAAGGTAGAGACTATCTGGCAATGATATGCTCGTGTTATTGTGTATTATACTCGAGAGGGGGAGAATGGTGTGAGATAGGAAAATAAAGGACAATTTTATAGGGAAAGGAAATAAGACATACCTTGTTACTAAAGAAGAAGCCTGTGAAAATCTCTAAAACATGATTCTGGGATGTGGCAGACTGTAAGTCACTGAGCAGTATACAAATAACCTTGCCCTAATAGAGTAAAGAATTCCCCCTCTCCCTGGTGCCTAGCTAGAAACATGATCATCGATAACAACACTACAAGGTACTATTCCTGGGTGGAAAGGGGGAGGAAATATAAAACGGATGATACAATGGGTTTTGTGTTAATTGCGTATGGGTGTGAAGTTGTCTAAAACAATATAATTAAAACCAAAAATCTCACTGCACGGATCAAGTGGAGGACAGCGCACAACACACAGGCTGCAGAGCTCCCGTGCCGTTAGGAACCTAGTAAAGACACAGTCTGTCCTCCCCAAGGGCTGTTCAAGATCTGTGTGTAACAGGCAATTGCCCTGGGAGCGAAGAAGGCAGGAACTATATAAAAATAGACAGAACAACTTAAAAGTTAGCAAAGAAACGATAAGGAGCGCCAACATGGAAAATGAGATATTGCTAGTAAAGGAGGTTAAATGGAGTAAGGAGGTCTTTTATAAATGTATCAAGAAGAAAAGTGATCCTCAAGAGAAAAAAGACCAGTGAATAAATGAGAGGAGGAGGGCGTGAAATTAATGATGGCTGAGATATTGACCTCTTGCTTTAAGTCAGTTTTTAAGAGAAAAATGAGAAGAAAATTTGGACAGCTGGAAGCCGATAATGACTTTTAAAAATAGGTATCGACAAAGAGGATGAGGGGAAATTTAGAAAAAAATTAAACATAGTGGCATATACAGATTGTGAGTTTCAGATAATATGCTTCCTACAGAATTAGATTCCTTGCCTGCTAACTATGCACAGACACGAGAGGACAATACAGAGCAGAAAGCTTTCAGAAATTCCTCAAAACAGATTTGTTTCATATAAAAATAAAATAGTGGCTGGGAAAGGTTCAGAAGACAAACACAGGACTGTGTGTTATGTAAATTTTAATAGATTTGGTACTGATTCTGTGGCAACTGTAATTTTTCAAAAATGGGGAAAAGCTTTCATCTTCCATTCAGTGAGGAATGAAAAAAGCTGGATATTCTATACAACTAGCTGGATATAGCATAGATTCTAATACTCTCAACCATTATTTTATTTTTATATAAAACAAATCACTATCTTATGGAAGAAAATTTTTAAAAAAATGATGCAGTCCCTAAACAGGACAGAAATGTCAAAATATCAAATAGAATATGTATATAAATTAGAAAATTCAAGTGTGCAATAAAAACCATTTGAAAGGAAATGTTATATCTTAATAAAATCTCTAGGTTAAATTCTCAAAACCTAACTCACTAATGGAATATTTGAATTCTTTAGGGAAACTCCCACTGACATTAGGCAGTGTGTCTGTGTGGGGTAGAGATGTAAGTCTCTGTTGGAATTATGTGTACCAATGGGACACCGGAGTGGCCTCATAAAGGAAGACACTGACGTAGGATATTTTCCTCGTATCTACTGGACTTAACTGACAGAATAGAGTTATTGGAACACTGGCTGCCTCTTATTTTCTCTCCTTTTCAGTGTTCACATGTTCCTTTTCGGAAACTAAAATCACATGAGATTTGTGGTGTAGCCCTTCAAAGATGCACTGTGATCTACACACTCACCAAGGGACCGGCAGCACTTGCCATCTGGAATCTTACAGTCATAAGTCACGTTTGGATGCACGGTTCGTTGCTACTTGGACACCACAGCAGTGAGGCCTGAGTTTGAGGAGGGACCAGTGGAGGAGCCCATGACAGAGTCAGATGTGGGCTGGCTCTCTCTGAAGGATGCTCAGAGCTTAAATACTGGCAACAAAGTGGGGCTGAGTGCCAAAGTCCAGCGCAGGGAGTCTAAGTGCCTTGACATGTATCTGCACAAGGAAGTAGAAAACAGATTTCTTCCGGGGTACAGAATCTTAGAAGGCAGCAGAGTACAATCCCAGAGTGGTAGGGGTGTTTAGGGATCTATCTGAAGACCTGGACAAAAACCGAAGCTGTGACTCTGGGGAGAGCCATTTTCCCTGTCTAGTGTTTCTGCTCTCCACATGTAAAGGGACTTCTTTCCTCTCCTGCAGGGGCTGTGTGTGAGATGCTGGCCAGAGCAGGTGTGTCCTGAAGTGGTGCTGCACGTGGCTTCCTGTTCTGCAGAAGCTTCTGCATTGTTGTCACGGGGCTTCTATCCCCATCACTTCTGTGCTATGACATTGAACTCCAGCACATGGCAATGAACCAACTTTCCTTTACTGACTTATTTTTAATATTCTTTTAAGCATTTTAAAGCAAGCCATTTGGTGATTACTAACTTTTGTGGTTACCAGCGGAATGGTAAGACGATAGCCCACTTCCCAGTTGAATTGTGGCTGTGCTAAAATGAGGAATTTACCCCCAGAAAGAAGAGATTTCCACTGAGCAGAGGAAGGACAAAGGCTATTGCTGATCAGGGTAGTGGCTGATTGTGAGTGAATGCTGTGCAGACAGTGAATTCTTTGACACAAATCTGAGCTCACACCTGTAGAGAAATCAGCCATTTTCGCTAAAACTGGACTGTGAGCACTATTGTATGAGGCAGGGAACAAGGGAGGAAACAAAACAGAAACAGAGAGAAAGCCGAGGGAAGAAGGATGAAAACAGTAAAAGAAGATGAAAAACACATAGTAACGTATTTTTTTAAGGAAATGATTTTGAAGCAGTCTTTATATGATTTGGACACAATCAGTCCCGGGAAAGTCAGAGCTTGATTTCATGATTCTTTTTTTTTTTTTCTGTTCTTCTCTGGATTCCCTGAATATAAACCAGCTTCATCTTTCCTTGCTGAAAGTATATTCAAATTTCATTTAGGCAATTCATCTACTTTATTGAGAATTTTAGTAGATTCATTCCACAGAGGACATTTGTTCTGTGTTCTTATTAGTTTCTAGACTCTAGAGTTCAGTGTCAATATCTAGAAAGTCAAGGTAGAATTTACTATGTGTAACAAGAACAACTGAAAACTACCGGATTATGAATTTAGGTGGTAATATATAAAACATAATGGTTAAAATCATCTTCTTAGTTGAAATCAGTCATTAAATCTGTTTTTGTTCTTATTTTGCTCATTCTGAAGTATTTTTAGAAGGTCAATTTCAACTTTTTAGATTATGCTAGATAAATTATGGTTTAAAGCTTATGAAAAATAAGATAATGCAAATAAATAATATTTAGTAAACAGTTAATATGACAGTACTGCATTTAAAATATCTAGAGAAGTCAGCCAGTGCCATTCTCAGAGGTGAAGTGATAGCCTTAAATATTCCATGTTCTGGGAAAAATAAAGAAAGGATAACTAAAAATGAATTTAAAGTAAAACTCTAGGGATCTCCCATTTCTGAGTCCCCCTTCTGTCCTTCTTTGGCAGAAGGTTTCTTTCTCAATAAACTTTTCCTACTCAAAAAAAAAATAATAAACCCCTAGAAATGAAACATTTTAAGCCATGAGGAAGAAAGGAGCTAAAATAAGATAAAAATAAGAATAAAAGTATAAGAAACTTATAAATAGCTAAAGTGGCTGGGGATTTAGTTCAGTGGTGCTGCCAACTGTCTGGCAAGTATAAGGCCCTGAGTTTGATCCCCAGTATGGCAAAAAAACACACAAACAAAACAAAAAAAATAGCAAAAATGATTAGTCAATCTCTAGTTATTAAGAAACTGTATTTTATTTAAAATTTTATTTAACAATATAATATGCTATATAATAGACATTATTTTACATATTATTTTAATTTCATGAATGGAAATGCATTACTTATGAATTATTCAATGATAAACCTTATCCATTATAATTATGGGAAGGCCACAAACAAAATTAGAAGTGGAAGTCTAAGTTTTAGAATACATTCATGACAATAAAGATTCAAAGAGAATTGTGCAGTTATTTTCTAACAAGTTTGAAAACTTTAGCAAAATGAAAACATTTTTGAAAAGGTATTAACAAAAATAAAAATAATCACAAGTAAATATTTAAACCAGTAGCCAAAGATGACACTAGTTATGTAACTGACTATGACTTTATAATGTGATTGAAGTGTTCAAAGTATTACCTCTAAAAGAAAGCAAAATAAATTCTGGAGTCTTCAAAGACCTAGTTTTACACATATTGTTTCTACATATGTCCTAAACTGCCTAATTTATTTTATTATGCTGGCCTTAGTCTAATGCCAAAAAGTGGGAAAGGTAATAACACTATTATGCAATTAAAAGATCTGTAGGCCTTGTAGAGCCAGAAATGTGAACTGAAATAATTCAGCTATTCATAATATGACTGGTCTCTCCATCTGGACAGATAGACTCAGGTGCATTTGTGAAGAGAGGGTACCATCTAGCAGAGGACTCACTGCTAGGAAAGTGACAGGCAGTTGTAATAATTTCATCAACTACGTGACAGTATAAAAGATCACAGAAATTATTAGATATAATATCTTTTCAAGGAATGATTTTATTCTTGATAATTTTGATATTTTTGATATCTTGATATTTTGATATTTCATATAGTGACTGAGTTAAAGTCAAGAAATAGTCACACTTTGTTTTTTATTGCTTAACTTTCTCAAAGTGAGCATTTACTCCACAGGCAATTATGGATTAGTGTTCTGTATGAAATCCCTAATATAGCAGGCTATGCACTAGGCTCTGAGGATCGGTCACAGAGATACAATGGTTAGTAGTCCTAATTCTCAGAGTGTTCACCCGCTTGTATTTGTTAGTGTTCTGGCCCATCCATCTATTTCGACCTTGTAGTGTACTCATTTAAAATGTCTAGTCTGTCTCCCCTCTCTATTCTTGTTCCTTTTCTCTTTATAACCTCATACCACTTTTTGCAGTTCTCTGGGAATTTGGTAAGAGGTGCCTTTGTCCAGAGAAACTGGCATGGCACCTCCTGCAGAAAGAAAAGCTGCCTTTAAATGCCATCCTTAATTTATGGATAAGAGCTGCTTCTGCACCTGTGTGACATTCCCATGAGAGTTTACTAAATGTTTCTCTGCCAATAACAATGACCGAAAGAGACCTTGCATTAACTTCTGAATTAGCCAAATGGGACAGAGCTTAATCTAATATGTGCTATTTCATTTTCTAGGTTACTTGTTTTAAAGGAAATAGAGTATGCTCAGGCTGTCTACAGCTGTCCTGAGAGAGGTGCAAGGAAGGACTTTCTCTGAACAGTACTGGTTCCTGAGACAGCTGGGTGCATGGCTGAGGGTCCGATTTAGTTCAATGCATGCTGTTATAACAATGGGCAGTGCATACCCTAACTCTTGAAAGCCTTGGGAGAAATTACACATCAGTGAAAATGATAAGTGCTTGTACTAGGATTTTGAGAGTGAAAGACAAAGGGGCTTTTCTTCTACAGAAATGTCTATCAATGAGTACATGCTATCTATGTGGAGGTAGCAGCTCTTACAATGACCAGCCTCTTGGTTTTCCCCTCATAGGATTAGAACAATGAGCAGGCAAGCCACAGAAGTTGATAGATTGGAGCCGAAGGATTCTGGGGAGGAAGAGGGATACAGTGAGAAGAGAACCTATCTTGCTACTTGAGGACTGAATTAAATTCTCATTTCAGTCCCTAATTACCTGCAAAACATAGTATGTAACACTTCCTCTGTGTCCCAGTATCTTCCTCTGTCGAACAGGGATGACAACATCAGCTCTGCATATTGCCCTGGATTGTTGCATTAATCTAATGAGATTATTTATATAAAGTTATTTTGCAAACATGAGACATGATCTAAACTCAAGCTCTTTCGAATGCCATCTGCCACTCAACAGGTTACTGGGATCCAATAGGTGCCTTGGCAATATCTTCTTAACTCTCTAGGATTTTCATGAAAGCAAAATTTGCTAAATAGAGCTAGATACAAGCAGCTCTCTTTTTATAACCACCCTTCCCAACTGCTAGTCCTATTCATGGGACTCAGGAGTTTGCCAAGGTTAGACAGCATAGATGTGGGGTGCGAGCCATAACTTCTAAATCAGTTTTGGAAGGATGCCAAAGCATTAGTTTAGAAAAGTGATTGGAGTGTCTTCCTGAGGACAAAGAATTACTTAGAGAGTATATCTTTCAAGAACATGTTATTGAAACTTGGAAAAAAGAGTTTTAAATGTGAGAACACTAGCATTAAAGGCACTCTAAACCAATTACAGTGTATTTACTTGCCTTTCAATGGGGGGTTACCCTTTTCATTATTTGCAATCCTCAAGAACATTAGAAACACTTCAGTGAAGACAATGTAATATCCAAATATGAAGTAGCCCGTTGTTTGTCCATTTAATCCACTTTCTTGCTTTTACCTTCTTCACGAAGGCAGAAGAGCACTTTTATGTTCTTAGAATGCACAATGTACACTGAGTAGGCTGTGTACTTTTACTTTTGGATAGTTAGCACCCTTTGTCCTCCAAACAAAATGTATTTAATTGTACTTGCCCTACCCTGGGTTTCACAGAGATGCCGCATCTGACAAGGAGCCACTACAAGGATGGATCTAAACCCCTAAACCCTTAGCACAGAAAGGCCTAGTCCTTTTAAGTTTCTTAAAGAACATTGTCCATACTTCAAGGACAATTTCCTTTAAAGCATAATGAAGAATAGGGAATGAAAGCATTGACACGCAAGGCAGACTTATGTTCAGAAATGTCCAGTATTTTAAAGATCTGATGTTTGCAAAGCACTGGCTACTTTCAATAACTCAGAGCCTTTCAGTGTTTTAGTGTCCTTTTCTAGCAGGTAGAAATTGTATAGAATGAGAGAGAGAGAGAGAGAGAGACAGAGACAGAGACAGAGAGACAGAGAGAAATCATATATACCCCCTGGCCTACTGCCTTTAACTAAGTCCCACTCCTGAGTTCCTGTTGCCTTTCAATAATGCAGTCAGATTATGAGTCCATCAATGAGGTAACCCATTGATGAAGTCAGAGGCCTCAGGATCCCAGTATCTTCTGATCCACCTATGAATACTGTTGCACTGGGGACCAAGCCTTCAACACATGAGATAATGGGGTTATTTCATGTCTAGGCCATAACATCTGTATGGTCAAGGCAAGTACTTAACAGTCTTCAAAGCACATCTCTATAGAGGAGCTAGCAAAATGCATCTTTGCTGCATTCCTTTGTCTTAGTTTGACATGCTTTATTTCATAGAGGCATCAAGTACAGTGAAATGGCAGGTGCTCCCCTGTTCTTTGTACATATCTCATAAGATCACTCTAAAGAAGGTAATGCTAGGTCATACACAAACTGGCCACTACCACAAAAATAAAATATCTGAATCAGTTCTAAGTAAAGTTATGTAAAACTAGAGAAAGAGTTTCTTGAGTAAGGACAACTGAGGAGAACTTTGTTTTATGTTAAGTACATATGTGTGAAATATTTATTTTGTGTTAGTTTGGGTTTTTCAAGAAGCAGATGCCAAGACAGGATTAAATGTGTGAGAGAGTAGGAGAAATGTCTGTGAAAGATGAGGGCTAGAGAGCCAGCGAGTTTCCACCCGTGATGTAGCCCTGGCATTCTGAGGGAGAAGCATAAAGGAAGGCAGTGCAGAAAGAGTCCCCACTGCCATGCAATTCTGCAAAGATACAGCTAGCCAACGAGGTGTGTCTCTCTATCCCTCCTCACTTGTTTCAATCTGTTTTTTTTCCTTGAATCTGTGATTGACATTTCAGATTGCCTGCCTATGACCTCAAGATGTAGGCATTGTTGTTGTTAAAGTCTTTACGAAGCAAAAAATGGTCCTGTTTTCAAAGCTTCTACAAAGGGAATAAATATTCTATTCTATTTTAAGCTTCAGTCTTGAGTCTTGCGAGGAGCTTGAGGTGGGTTAGCTGAGAAATTAAAACCATTAACATCCATCTAGTTATAGGTGCCATGTTCTTGCCTAAGTCTTGTGAATGACTTAACACCTTCAGTCATCAACAATAATTCCCTCAGAAAAGTATGAAATCATCTCCACTGAAAAAGGAAGAAACTGAAAGTCATTGAGACTGCTTATTTATTGCTATAATAGTAGTAAGCTTCAAAAGATACTTCAAAATTGGCCCATGCTCATACTGCTATATTCAGCAGCGACTGAAGTAATCTAGCCTAGCATAACGTAGACACAACTATCACTGAAATTTCTGTTTTTCTTTCTGTATTTTAGCCCTCTGGCTTTCCCAGACCCTCATCTTTTCTCCCGCAATGGCTTTAAGATTAGTGTTTATGCATAGATATGAGAGGAAGTGATTGTGCTGTTCTAGGCCAGAGTACATATTTCACATGTACGTCTCCCGTTCTTCATCTGGAACCACTGATGCTTTGTGAACTTGGAAGCCACATGTTGCTGATGGGCTAAGTACTTTCTGTCATGCAAGACTTTTGAATTTGTCTAGGCATACCATCCATCTCTTGATTGTTGAACCTATTTCTGCCTAAATGTGTTGAAGTCTTCTTTAATAAAATTTGGTAATCTGTATGTGATAGGATTTACTCTGGCTATCTAAAAGGCAGGCATTTCTTACTGGAGGAATAGAAAGTAATTGTCTTATGTCACAGAGATAATGGCAGAGAAAGGAGTAACATGCAAGTTCACTCGATGAAGAAGCTCCTTTTCTTAGCACTGTACTGAGACAGGGTGATCAGTGAGAGGAAAAGAATCAGAGGTTTCTCAAAGTCCTGGCAGAAGACTACTTGGTCTGATTGCAGTCTCTAGAGAACTAGCCTAGAAGTGAGGCCCAGAACACTTAGTGCTGAGACTCAGAATTGGGCGCTGAGGGGGGAAAATGTTCACCTACGTGGAAGGAGGAGCCAGGTGCTGCAGAGAAAGGCAAGGCTTGCAAGGCACAGAACAAGGAGACACCATGATTCATTCTGTATTTATCAGTGCCCTTCCAAGTGGAAGATTCTTCCACACAGAGAAGTGGAAGCAAAACAGGGATCAAAGAAAAAGCCTATGTAGATTGGGCCCTTTGATCAGCCTGGAGAAAGAGACTAGTTTTATTTATAATTGTATATTTAGGGACTATCTGTCTGTCTCCCTGCCTCCCTCCCTCTCTTTCTCTCTCTCTCTCTCTCTCTCTCTCTCTCTCTCTCTCTCTCTCTCTCTCTCTCTCTCTCTCTCTCTCTCTCTCTCTCTCTCTCTCTCTCTCTCTCTCTCTCTCTCTCTCTCTCTCTCAACTGCCATGAAGCAACGGTCCCCCTCCACCACTCTATTCTGCTATAACATTTATGTCTTGCCTTGGCCTAAAAGCAATGATGTCTGATACAGACTGGAAACTCTGAAATCATGAGCTAAACCTTCAAGTTGTTGTTGTAAAGTGTTTTGGTGTAGTCACTGAAAGTGGGCTAACACAATCACCAATTCCCCCTTCCTGAACATGCTCCAAAGCCGGCCAGGGTTAGATGTTGAAAGGGGTAGCTGCGATTTCACCTACTGAGTCCTAACCTAGGAACACATTCTCAGGAAGTGCTGAGGGACTCAGGAAATAGTGTCTCACTAGAGACAGAATAGTTGCCACCTGAAAGGTGAAACCCGGGCTGCATTTCGCAGGTTAAGAGTTCTGAGTTGCCCTGACAGAAAGGAAAGGAACTACATAAGGTGTCTGGGTTTGAGGACACATGTATGATCATTCTGCCTGTGGCCCTGTGGAGCAGAGGGACAAAGAGGAAGTGTGGCATGTGGGAAGAGGCAGCTCCTTTACTCTGGAAATGAAAATTCTGATGACAGTGGCTATAATCTAATGGTGCTGATACCACCATAGGGGCTCACAGAGCACATTTAATGTTGCTCTGAGAAAAGCATTGGTATGTTCCAGACATGTGTAAAGCCACTGATTCCCCATGTGTGTTCATCAGCAGAGGGTTCATGAAAATTTTATGAAGGGCAGAAATATTAAAAATATACTTTTCAACTTTCATTGAGTACCTTTTGATGCCTTGCTACTTTTATTTGTCTGAAAATATATCCATTAAGCTTTAAGGGATAAGATACGGACAGTAGCATTTTAGACTGCTAATTTTTTTGCATGTCACAAATCCTTTCAAAACAACAGGTTAAAAAACAGTGCATTCAGTCACATGCTTTTTACCTTTATCAGTTGATGTGGTTTTAGATATATCTTTCAAAGCTCATATGCTAGAAACCTAGTTTCCAAACTGATGTCTTACAGGTATTTGGAGATGACGCCTTTGGTAGATAATTTAGAATTTGATGTAAGTGGGATCCTAGTAATGACATTAATGGCCTTATAAGAAGAGAGAGACCTGAGCTGGTACCCTTGCTGTTTCATCTCATGATATCCTCTACCGTTGTGTGATACAGCATAAAAAAGACTGTCATCAGATTCTGAGAAACTCTTAGTATCGTGCTCTGAGACTTCACAACCTACAAAGCTGAGAGCCACAATAAACCTTTCTCCTTTGTTTAAATAAATTGTTCAGTCTCAGGTATTTTGTAATGGTAATAGAAGATAGACAAATTCATCATGAGGTACTGACGTGTTCTGCTTTATCCTACCTGTTTATCCATTTATTTTTCCTGACTTAATACTCTCCTTTTTATTCTGCCTTCTTCCCAGCTAGTCTCTCAAAAGGCACTTTTGGGCTTCAGTGTTAGTGGGCAGGAGAGAAGGCTCTTTTCTTGTGGCATCTGAGTTGACCACGGTGGACTACTACTTCCTTGAGCCCTTGACATTGGGTGGAATAGGACATGTGTGTGCACATGAACCTGGATAACATACCTTCCCACTGCATGAACATGCTCTTCCTACAGCATCCCCCTCTCTCCCCTTGGTCCTGGGAACACCTCCTCATACCTCTTCCCAGTTCTATCAGCCACGTAATACGTGGTTTCCTGTGGGAGTAGGAGCCCCTAGTTTCCTACTCAATGGCATTAGGTACATTTACGACTTTTTTTGTCACCTTTTTGGGTACATTGACTCAGGTTAGCTTTCAAAATTTACCTGTACAAACCAGCCATTGTGAGATTGATCTTTCAAAATAAATCAAACTTAGGCAAACCTGGAAGTATGCAAAGCTCTGTTTACCAGTCAAAAAATACAGAGCTGGTTTTATATGCTTTTAAAATAGCAGGTGCCTTATATGTAAAAAAATGGTTCACTTTCACTCAGCTTTTCTGAACACACACACATATTATATGCATATTATAGATAGATATAAATAAATAAATATATTGTGTAAAGCAAGACACACCTGTATGGTTTCTGAAGGGTCTGGGTCCCATTCCTTTTGCTGCTGCTTCAGTCTGCCATTGCTGAAAATGAATGTACTAAAGACAAGCCACACTCAGTGATATCTTATTGTAAGTTAATTGGACCCAAATAATTTTAATTTGGGTTATGATCCAAGTGAAGCTCTAACTGAACTTTTATTTTAAGCCAAACCTCCCTGTCAGAGTGCCCCACCAAATTTTTTTCTGCCATTGAAGAGCATGCTCCTTGTCACCCTTTTAGATTTTGTTAGCACAGATATTCTTTAAAAAACAGGTAGGCTTCTCCCATCTATGTGGTTTTTCTTTGTCTGCCTGGTGCTGTTGAAGGGCAAAGGGCATTTGAAAGCATTGGTCTTCACATAATGCTACCACCTTGCTCTTAGCTTCTTCCATGCCACATGAAAGTTGGTGTTAAAAAACACACATCAAAGAGAGAGTCCCATTGAAAAGGCGAGCGCTGCCTGCTGAGCTGGCATTCAGGGCTGGAGCTTTTGTTTCAGTGGCCACTCTGACTCTCCTCCACCGAGTTTCCTGTTAACTCTGGTGTGGGTTCTGACTTTCTCTTGATGATATTGGAGTGTGTGTTTGTGGCGTTCACTTTTAATCAGTGCATTTGAGTTTCTGAAGCAAGAACTTCTTTCTCCAGCAAGTCGAAACTTTTGAATGGAAACTTCCTGTTTGGTCAGATTTGTGCTTAACCCCAGGGATGTATTTTACATCTGGATTCTTAAACCTACCACATACTTCAAGGAAAGATGTTTTGGCATTGTCTCCCTTTTAGTGATTTTTAAAATAAATATGCCCATCTTCTAAGAGAGAGAGAGAGACAGAGGCAGGGAGAGACAGATGTCTCCTTGAAGGGGAATTATATAGGAACAATGAGAAGGAGCAGGTCCTTGTGTCCAGCTCAGTCCTTCTGTCTGGCTGCCTATTTTGCCTCTGGGCCAGAGTCTGAAGGACTGAGTCTGACCTGTGCCAGCCACTGATCTGTAGCTAGTGACTGCTGCAAGTTTGGAAGACTGACCCTAGGTGGGAACTACATCACCTACAAGGTGTACATGTCTAATAACTTTGTAGGTACTCTTTATGGGATAACCTGGTGAGCCATAGCTGATCTCCAGGACGCTCACTTGCAAGGTCCCTGTAAATGGATCATCATATGTGGAGCTTCAACATCCAAGATTTCGAAGCATCATTTGCTTAAGTGGCAGCTAGTCCACCAGTACTACCCACAGTCATATCTACCCAAAATTTTCCATTTAATGTATTTAGCTTTCCTTTTCATTCCATCTTCATTGACCTTCAGGGCCTTCTTACTCTGCAAACTAAATGAGTTCATGAAGCGCACTAATGAGCTTATTTTGTCCGGTGCTTTCCACACTTGTTCTGTCAGAGAGCTCTTTCCTGACTTCCATTCCCTACCTATTGCTCCGAAGAAGACCTCACTTGCATTTTTAAGTGTTTTCATATTGACCCATTTGTGAAAAAATCATGGTTAATGTGAGGGAAAGGACTACCACTACCATGTCTTTGAAATCTACCCCTTCTATTACAGACTCCGTTTACAGATGAGGAAAATAACTTCCACATTGATGTCAAAGCTTAGACACACTACTTTGAAGTATGGTACATTGGCATGCTGAATATTTTTTAAATGAAGGAGACATCAAAAGCAAGAAGGACCCTGATTTTCTCATGGCCTTCTATTTCCTCTTCTTTATCTCCTAAAGCAAATCATGCATCCTATGAAGTTCTTCTGTATGATCTACCTTCCCTGAAAGTAGCCATAAGACTCTCACAGGGTAGGTTTTCTGCCCTGCACTAGAGGAAAGAAATAAAGACACAAAGACACCAAGAAGAATCTCATCTAATGCCTTGTTCAGTCTCCCTCAGTTTATCACCATGTTCTTTTTCAAACTTATTTCTCTGTATTTTTTCATCAGAGTAACATTAAAAACACACAACTTCCCTAACTCTTTGGATTTTCTTTTTCTTTTCTTTTTCCCCCCTTTTCTTCTTGGTGGTAGTGGTGGTAGGTGCTGGGATCCAACCCAGGGCTTCACACATGCTAGACGAGCCCCCCATCCACTGAACTGCATCCCTGGTCCCTTGGATCTTCATTTCAGAAGACTCCTATATCACATAAAGCTTTGTAAATAAATCCATTATGTTTTATTGTTTCAAATTTGACCTTTATTGCAAAATTGTTGGCCACAATTCTATAATGAGTGAGACAAAGCTGCTACCTTGTTGTTTCTCCAGTGGTCACAGTTCTTGACCAACTTAGTCTGGTGGTGGAGTCAGAATTAAAACCTAGATTTTGTCAAGGCATCCTTCCTTGTCTTTTCTTTTATGCTACTGTACACAATATATTGACTACCTTTGGGGCACTGCCATTTGGAATTGAATCAACATTTAAGTTCATATTCAAGGTAAATAAGTGATAAATTAGCTTTATGCATAAGCTATCAGATGGGGAATCTGTGTGCGCACACACACACACACACACACACACACATATATATATACATACATATGTATGTATATATGATAGTGACTTCAGAATCTTCCCAAATTAAAGTTGTAAAATGTTGCCCAGCATAGCCGGGCGTGGTGGCTCATGCCTATAATTCCAGCACTCGGGAGGCAGAGACAGGAGGATTGCTGAGTTCAAGGCTTGCCTAGACTACATAGTGAGCTCAGGGCCAGCCTGAACTACAAAGTGAGACCCTGTCTAAAAAAAATAAATAAATAAATGTTGCCCAGCATAAAGTACTGGATGGCACAATCCGTGGCATCCCTGGTGGTTTCTCTGTATCTCTTTAGCAGAAATTATAAGAATTTGCTATGATGGTTAAAGTCCCTGTTACCTTTCACAAGAGCCTGAGTAGCTTCTATCTGTAGTCATTATTATGCCTGAGGAGATAACTCATCTGCAGGGCCTTGGTGTAATAACAAGAGTGGGTCTGAGTTGTCTTGAAAACATCACTGGGCTCCACCACCATATCAGACTGCACTGGGTGAGGCCAACATTTCTCAGAGATTCCCCAAAACATCTGAATTTCATATGGGTTTCCACCCTGACTGTGTGCTAATCTTTATTAGTATAGGTGATACCTAAGTGTAATGACAAATTCTCAGAGCTGTACTAACAAGAATGACCGCTTCATTCCTGCGGGGAAAAAAGAGTATCCTTACAGTGTAAGCTAGATGTGCAGTCTAATTTTTATGAAGATTTCATTTCATTGAGAAGTTGAGGTGTTCCTTTGAAATGTTTCTACTAATCCAAGGCAAGTGGTGCAAATAATAACCTTCTTACATATTTATATAATACTTAACCAGTCTATGAAGTAGTATGAAACACACTGTTTTGTTGGACGCTAAAGGCCAAACTGCCAGGGGAAGCATGTGGAGCTAGATACTGAAGACTGGAGAGAAGACCTTTCAGGACAGGAATTCTAACCTCCCAACTCCAGCCTCACATGGTTGGAAATGGTCATATGTTGGAGGACTTAAGATGCAGGCATAGAGCTTCCCTCAGTGTCTATGGGGTGTTGGCTCCAAGATGACCCATGGACACAAGTCCGTAGATACTCAATTCCTTTATATACCAGGGCATAATCATTTCATAAAGCCAGTGCATTTTCTCCCCTATCTCTAAATTACTGATAATAATTAATATAATATAAATTCAGAAATCTCTAATTAGCTCTATGTGTCAGACTTTGAAGCAAGATGAAGACCTAGAGCTTATATTCCTGAAGAGGAGAGCAGATATTCTATCACTCAGGAGCTTTGCTTGCAAGGCATACACTTCAGTATTGGTCTCGTAAAGCAAAGAGGGAATTTATAATGTCTCACAGAACCAGTGAGAAGCTTAACCATGTTTAGGTTCCAAAAGGAAGCCTGCTAGTGGGGAGTGCAGCTTGGGCCAGGCTGTAGGAATAGTCTGGGTAATAGGTCCTGCCCCAGCTGGCGTCCCAAGCTTTCCCGGCCCACTCTCAGAATGTCATCCTGAGTAGTGTCTCAGGCAATCCTGTGTCTTTATTTGTTTCAGTTTGAAATCTGAGACGACACTTGGTCATGTAGTGGTATGGGAAGGTGTATTTGGGCCATTCACCCTCTGCAGTGGAAAATAAATTCCTCTGTTCAACAATACACCATGGTTATCTCTCTCAGATACTACATTCTTTTACAATTCTGCAGGGTCATGAGCATTATGAGGAGCATTTATAAAAACATTGAACCTAAAACCAAAATCTTATTCCAAATGGAAGAGGAAACCACTCAAGTGCTGTAAGTTAAAATGCAGTATGTGGGTCAGTTTATATCTGCAAAATAAATTTTGGTGGCATTTTAGAAGATCTAGAACAGAAACTTGACAGCATCACGCTTTCCACAAAAATTAATTTTAATTATTTATATTTGAACTATTTTTTTTTGAGACAGGGTCTCGCTTTGTAGTTCAGGCTGGCTCTGAGCTCACTATGTAGCCCAGGGAAGCCTCGAACTCAGCAATCCTCCTGTCTCTGCCTCCCGAGTGCTGGGATTACAGGCGTGAGCCACCACGCCCAGCTATATTTGAACTATTTTAAAATTAATATGTGCATACTTTATTGATTTTCAGGAAGTAGCATTAGATACCGTAACAGTCCTCAGCTCTCAGGGCTTATCGTTTATTCACATAAAGTCTAATGTAGGTGTTGGGAGTTGACAACCGGTGGTCTTGAACATGAATCTACAGGGATGAGGGCATATTGCATCTCATGGATCCACCATCTATTTTGGCCTTAAATTCTTCTGCTGGAATTTTAGTATTTACTCAGGGTCCAGACAGAGAAAGAGAGGAAAGGACAAGTTAATACCTTTTTTTTAATCCATGTCTAGAAATGCTCGCATCATTTCCTTACATTCTAGTTGCTAGAATCGGTGACCTGTCCATCCAACTGAAGAGGACATGGGAAATGTTGTCTGTCTGTCTATCTAGACAGTAGAGAAGCATATTTCAGTTAGCACATTATAGCCTACAGGGTGCAAGTACTTTTAAAATGTATAGGGACAAAGAATTATAATAAAATGCTACAGCAAGTAAAATAAACTCTCTCCTTTTCATATTCTTTCTGATCCTCCAAGTCAAACACATCCATTTCTATCTTAGAATTTTGCCAGGAAGCAAGACCCTACCTACTCTTTGCTCTATGCAGCACAATCTTTGGAAACCAGGACAACTATTAAATTTCAGATTGTTCAAATGACTGTAAACCAAGGATCCAGATTTCAGTGAGCTGTGATATGAGTCTTTTGATAGAAGGCATCAACCTCTCCCATCCCTATAAACCAAAGCTTTTCAGTCTTGGATAACTGCCATTTGGGGCTGATACTTCTGATATCAAGGCCTGTCCTTTGTGTTAAGAGGTGTTTAGCTATGTTCTTGATCACTGCTCGTTAGATGCCAGTATTTTCTTCTGTTCTAGTTTTGACAATTAGGTTGTTCGGTATTTCTGTCACTAGAGAATAGAAATCACTCCTGGCTAAGAACATCTATGAGAGTTGTAGAACCTGAAGACCTGGGAAGAATCAGATAGATTTTACTACTAGCCACCATGGATGATGGCCTCACTGAACTTTGGGTAAGAGTTACCATTAGTTTGAGTTATAGGCAATGGCAAGTACTTGGAGGAATAACCTTGAAGGACCCTTTGATGCCAAAGATCACATTAGGTGCTTTCTCCCAGTGTTCCACTTAAAGATTAAGAAATGACTTTCTCCAGACTCAAACCAACACCAGCCTCATTTGTCACTCCTGTTACATCTGTCAGTCAGAAACACGACGATGCTAGAGCAGAAGTTTGAAGACTGAGGACAAAGAAAGCTAGATAACAACTTGATTTATCTAATGCAGCCCAGATTTTTTTCCCCTAAAGTGCAGCCCCCTGGTGGATAAAGATTTACTCTGCATCTCTGATTCAGCTGCCCTGTGGAGACAGAGACATTAAAGAAGAATTAAGAATAAAGACAAGTATATTGATCTCCCTCACCAGTTTCCTTTAACCGATACCTCTTAATCACAGAACAAATTGGAGTCCTAGTAAACTACTTTAATGAGCATCCATTCTGTTTCTCAGCTCACATGACTGGAAGGGAAGCTATCTTCCTGCTTCCCTACCTGCTTTCTTTTTATTTGTGTTTGTGATTCACTCTCTCATACCACATCTATATTTCATTTTATGTATATATGCATATATATTTTTCCACATTTTTATCTGTTTTGCTGTAGCACTGGAGGTTTATTATTGTAGATCATTGGGAGACACCTGAATATTTTGCAAGACAATGAGCCTCCAGAATCTTGGTAACCAAGGAACTAATTTTGTGCAACAAGAAAAAAAAGGAAAGAAAGGGAAAACAGTAACTATACATCTGGTTTCTAGACAGTATTAGGATGGCATAACTTGTTCCTGTCTGAATGAATTCAGTAGATTTATATTATACAGTGCCTGCTTAAAACATGTAGCCAAATCAGAGTTGTTCTTTAAATTAAGAACAAACCCCATGACTTTCACAGCACTGTGTGGCTAATATTTGCAGCCCTGTTCAGGTGAAGCAAACTTTTATCCCAAGAGGGCGGGCAGACAAGAGAGCTCTTAGTGCACAAGCATAAATTTCTTCCTCCTTCCAAATGATATTTTATAAAATTGTAAAGGAAATTGACACCCTAAAGTGCCTGCGTAATGCCATGTCATAAACTTCATACTGTGCATTGGAGAGCTGGGAAAGGCTGTGTTCTAAGCAGCAGGCTACATACCTACAAACTGGGTTCATGCTGCCTCAACCGTTTCTGGGCTCTGTGTCACTTAGTAGAAATGGTATATTTTGTCAGGTTCTGGACTTTCCATCTCCAAAGTGTGGGTACTTCTCATGCTTAAAAATGTTTTGTATCTTACAAATTGAGAGAAAATAGATGAATTAGGGTTAAAATTCAGTGTTAAAAATTCTGAGAAAAATAATCTTTTGCAAACCTAAGTTGGTATGAGCTGTATTGTTTTCTTTATGGTTACCATGTATGTGCTGTTGAATATTTGTGAATTATATGGTAATTATCTCAGTACATACAGTAATTCAAGTGCTATCACTAGTACAGTACCTCCCATTAGCCTGCATACCTGCTTTCCTTCATTTCTTTCCTTTCTTCTGTCCTTTTTGTGGTGCAATTTAAAGGGCAATAAATACCACTGAGATGCTTTCTTTTGACAATTTATTATTTATTAGGAATTCAGGATTTGTTAGATGATATAATTAAGAGAATTTAAAACCATATCTTTCAGGGGCTTCATAAACTCAGATGGCCTGAATCTGGCAACAGCTTTGTGGTGTAGGTTCCCCGAACCTGATAGAATGAAGGACCACCCATCTCCTTTCATGCTTCCATTTTGCAGATGAGGATATTAAGGCCTATGAAGATCATGTAAGCCTTCCAAACCTGTGTAGTTAATAAAAGTGTCAGAACTGGAGCCCAAGTCTCTGCATTTCCTCTTACTGCTCTTTCCATTGCCTGACAGAGCAAAAAGAGGAAGACAGCAGAAGAAAGCCAGGATATTTTGCTTGGTCACAAGGTTCCTTAAGAGTAACAGTCTCAGCTTGTTAATGGTTTAGAAGCCTTCCCACAGTAGAACATTTGCCTAAAAGAGTACTTGAGGTTAAGAAGAAAGATTTGAAATCAAATGTAGCCCATGCATTAGAGGTATGGGTAGCTACCAGACTATGTAATGAGTTTCTCCAAAGAGCTGTGGGCTCATCTTTTCCCAAGAAGTCTTATTCTAGTCCTTCTGGGGAGGTAAGTAGGTTTTCCATAACCTTTACATCTGGGATAGAAATAAAGATTGTCCATTTCTGACCCAATGTTACTGCTGCTATAGAAAACACACAGGCACTAGGAGTAGATGGTGGCAGAGGTGATCATTTGAGTGGATCTCAGTGGGAAAGTGTCAGTCACTTCACACAGTGTCTCCTACCAAGTGTCGGAAGACATTCATGGTAAACATGTAAGCTCCAGGTGACCCCCGAGCAGATCTTTTATCATATTAGTGTTTTCTTCATGGTGCTGGGTTCTTTCTGGCATGAGTTAAAAATGTGCTTGTGATATGTAATACAACTTAGTCCTACTTTCATTCTTCCTGAATGGCAGTGCATTTTCTCAGTTTATTTCTGGTAGGGGTTTGTTTTTCATTCATCACTTTTGATTTCATCAGATTACTCTTGTCTTGGTAAGCTAGAATTTGAAAAGGAAGAGTGGTTTTTGGTGGAGAGATCCATATTATTTCTAAAAACATGGAAGAGTAATTAAACAAGATGACACTGAAGTATATAGTGGCATTAAAATACTAGAACACAAGGCAAATGATCAGAAAGTTCATTCTAATTTACCCTTCAAGTAGTTTTGTAATGTAACAACTCACTTAACATTTCAGGGCTCCTCCTATCTCTTCTGTAAGATGACAGAATTTGATTAAATCAATTCTAAAGCCCCCTCTAGTCATAAAATTATAGGGATCAAAGTGAATGGAAAATTGATGGCGTAATTTAAGAGGAAGCTTTTTGGGTTATGGAGCTTCTAGAAGATATGATTTTAGTTCTTCTGCAAGACATAAATTGTACAAAATGACCCAAGAGCCAGAGCCCTGAAATATCAAAGATTTCAAAGTGTGAGAGTATAGGTTTATTTTTATCTTCTGCCCAAATCAAGTTTTCCCATAATATAGCAAGAATATCATCAAGATTAGATGTCGTGTAATTGCTTAGGCATATGCTGATCACCACAGGCTATACCAGGATTTCACACACCACACTATGGAATATGATGTGCCATCTATGTTCTTCCCTATATATGGCTGAAGAAGACGAGGGAAGGGAAAAGAGGGTGGACGAAGGCATATAAAAGAACGAAAGGATGTGCTTTGTGAGATGAATATTTTGTGATAAAATGTACCTTTAAAAACATCTATGTAAGTTAAAAAATAATAAAGATGATGCTTCTGTGACTACTGAGATCAATATTATTTTTGTGATTGTCTCATTCCACATTACATGAGAAAAGCACACTACAATACAGTGGGTTGGTCTACTCTGTCCAAAACTTCACTACAAAGAGTATTTGCCTCTTATTAATTATGGCCACACACTATACTTTTTCATTGCAATACAAAAATTCTACAATAGATGTGTTCCTTTACTATCCAGTGCAACCACTGTATGATTCCATTTTATGTACTTCCAGCACTGAGGTCTGAGAAATTAAAGTAATTTAGGAAGGCGATGTCAAGATCCTCCCTTGTTTCTACAAAGCCATCTTAATCGGGCCTGCCTCTTTTCCTCAGGTTGATTTACATAGCAGTGTGACATTTCATCATTAAGGAAGCAGGTCCCAATCTCCTGTGTCTTTTTCTTGGCTTGTCTGGCAAGCAATTCTCTTTTGCAAGCTATGAAATCCTTAAGGAGGACTTCCTGGCAAAGGAAAAATCCTCAGTCATCCAACAGTCTCTCACTTTTCTATTTTAAATCTTGGCCATGCACATATGGTTGGGCATGTGCATCTAAAAATTTCTTCCACATTGACTAACTTGAGCTGTTTAATAGATTGTGCTGGCCGTGGGCCTCCATAGCGAGTCCCGTGTTGTTCATCTCCCTCCCTTGAGAAGCAGGAGACGGCCACATGCGTTTGCCTTTGTGCTTTCCTTGTAATCTCCCTCTCTTGCCCTGTTGGAGCATGAAAGTTAAAATCGGCTTCTTTGCTCATTTTCTTGCAATTAACACTGTCCTACTCTCCTACTTCCAGTAGAGAAGAGAGATCTACAAATACCTTGGTTAATGTCCCAGCAATGACACCTTTCCTAGGGCTTTGCCGGGATGTTCTAACACATTTCTAAGGACAGGACAGCTTGTGGATATTTCTACTCCCAGCTCCCTAATCTTTTTAATGCATGATCCGCCGTGTGTGTGTGTGTGTGTGTGTGTGTGTGTGTGTGTGTGTGTGTGCGCGCGCGCGCATGCGCATGTGCGCACACATGCACATGTCTGCGTGAGAATCCAGTATGTTCCAACTGTAACTTGTTCCTCAAAACTGGAATTCCTTATTCCCCCAGAGTCTGAAGCACAGACCTGTGTCCTATTAGATCTTCAGAAATGAGGTTTTAAGTGGATTTAAAGACAAAGCTAGCTTGTGGTAGGTGATTTTGCTTTTTCTTCCAGGCTGTGGAGAATGGTGCTGAAGGGACACAGGGAGATAGGAGAAATATGCACCCAGAATAGACCCTGGCTGGGCCTTTCCAGGTGTGAAACCCAGGCCCCTTCCCCCTTCTCTGAGTTTAGCAACTCAGAGAAACTGGCTAAATGGTACCCAAGATACAGAAGGATGACTACTAAGCAGGTGAACAATTCTGTCTTCCTGGAAGAGACTTCTCCCAAAAAGACAAAGAATGATAATAGCAATAGCAACAGCAAAATAAAAATAATGGTAGCATTGAGAGAGGAGCAGTAGGTTAGCACAGAGTGGTTTGTAAGCTTATAGAAGTTACCCATGTCCAGAAATTTTACATATCATCATGTCCCATGTCTGGACTGTTTGGCAGTATCTTAAAACTCAGTGCTGCTGTGGGGCCAGAGGGTTAGCTTAGCGGTTCTGGCACCTGCCTCGCAAGCTCAAGGTCCTGAGTTCAATCCCCGGTAACCACATACAATGCTGGGCATGGAGACTCACACCCACCAGCAATCAATACCACATACCACAGTGCCAGGCGTGGTGGCTCACGCCTGTAATCCCAGCACTCGGGAGGCAGAGACAGGAGGATTGCTGAGATCCAGGCTTGCCTGGACTACATAGTGAGCTCAGAGCCAGCCTGAACTACAAAACGAGACCCTGTCTCAAAAAAAAAAAAAAAATGCTGCTGTAACTGCAGTGGTATTATCATCCTGCTGGAGTGGCCCCAGCAATTCCATTTTTCGTTGAATATTAAAAATGTCTCCTGAAGTTTATCCCAGACAGTATGAAGGAATAAAACTGCACTGGACCCCGTTCCTCACTGAAACGATAAACCTTTAAAGTAAAAGAAAGTCAGGGTTTGTGAGAGGTGGATATGTTGAGGTTACTATTTTGGAGAGGAGCCTTGGCAGTGAACACCTCAAACTTCTTATAAAAGTAATGCTGCTACAGTAAATGGGGAGAGCATGTTGTCAATTTTGGATTATAGACAAAGGCAAACATGCATTAAAGTGGAATGTCTATTTTTAACTTACCTTTCTCTTTCTAGAAATCATATTGAAATCTGATAACATATAACACCATCTACCTTTTAAAGCTTTAGCGACCTCATAGTGTACTTCACAAACTCATGAATTTTCCTGCCACTAGTCAGATTTATAATGTCTGAAGGTACCATCAACATTTCATATTATTCTAAGAGCTCAGCTTTATTACAGAGTGTCAATTCTGACTTCTTAACACATCTAACTTCTGTCGCTGTGTTGTGTTCTGTGGTATAAAGATGTTTAAGTGGTATGGCTCTTATTTTCCTTGATGTCCTGATGTTTCCTCACACCTTGGGAAGGTTTTTCTTCATTTTGCATTGCTTGCTTTTGCTTTCAGTTCAGGGCTTTCTAAAGCCACTTGACTGACTCTCAGAGGTTCGGGGCATCACAAAATGGGACAAGGGTTACTGACTTCTTAGTAGTGTGAGAGCCATGTAGAAAGGCCTTGGACCACTGTTTCTTCTGCTGCTTCTGTCTGACTTCCTTCACTAAGGGTAGCAACCACACCTTGAGTGTGCCTTGTCCAACCCTTCCCAGCATGCTTGCTTAGGTCTGTTGGTGATGAATGGCTAGAGAACTGGTTGGAAAAAATGAACACTGCATAGTCCTTACAAATTGGCTTGGCACCTATCATGCTAATAGAAAACCTTCATGCAACCCTCTGTCAAAAGCAGCCATGATTATAAGGCTGATTTGTATTTGTGTGTTATATCTTGGAACAATGTATTAGCAAGAGCTGTTATCCTTCTCTCCATTTTACTGGTCAGGAAACTGAAGCAAAGTGTAGCTAGATGAGAAAGCTGAGATCGGTTATCCAGCACCAGAAATCAAACTTGCTGCTGCTTCACTCTGTCTGCTGCCTGCTTGTATAGCACTCCACTTCTCTGCAGGGCAACAACTTGTAGAGATGTGTCACATGTGAAAATGCACTGTCCTTTGACTACGTGAACACCTAAGCTGGTAAGTGCATGACACCTACATTTTATTTTCCCACACTTATGTTAATTCTCACTGTTTATTTCCCAAGATCGTCTTAGGAAGAGTGGCACTTTTATTTTTATTTTGTGATACATGCTCAGAAGTACAAAAATACACTTCCTATGCATAGAAACGTTCTCTCTGCAAAATAAACACCATCACATTGGGACTAAATGAATGATCTTGGCTTGGTTAGTGTTTCCTACTACTGAGTAGGACAGTTCACTGATCTGATAAGAAATATCATCCTTTATGCAAATTTATTCATGCACAGTATATCAGTAGGTGTCAAGATGGTGTAATTTAAGCATTTAAAACTTTTAGTGATGTTAAGAATATTCCCAAACAATAAACAGTATCCATTTTTCTAATAAATACCTATTGTTCTTAACTGTGCATATAGAGCCATGTTAGATGAGATAGGATAGGATGATACATAAATAAGATATTTTATTTGTTGGATTCAACATGAATTGAGGGGCAAGGTGAAAAATGAAAGTCCATAAAGCAAAAAGTTGACAGTCAAAAGAAGGTAAATTAACAAATTATTATATCTGTATGGCTTAGAAATTTCTCTGAAGTCAAATGGTAGGGAAAGAGAGGAGGCAGATCTGTCGTGATTTATTATGAAACTAAGCTACTTTAGATGCTGTCCGTGTAATTTTCACATCAACCTTAAAAGGCAGATACAATTACTTTCTTACTTTAGACAAGAAGAATCCAGCAAATCCCAATATTACCTCATTTACCAAAATGGTAAATAGTTCTACTTTTCCAATGACTTCCACAGTGGATCCCTTAAAGAGTAAGTAGTAGATTTAGGCTTTTGCAGGCAGGCTCTGGATGAGGGTGGTCAAGAAAGGCCGCCTGGAAGAGATGGACTTAAACTGCTTCAAACAAAAAATAGAGAATGGAAAAAATCAGGGTTGTTGCTGGCAAGAATCTGTCATTCATCAAGAAAAAAACCTAATAGTAGTGAGATATTTATGGAGGGAAAGAGTTGGAGAAACTATTAGGAAATTTGAAGCTAGGGCTATATTATGTGAATTAATTACAATGAAAGGAACCATAGAGCACATGCACTTGTATGCGCATGCCACCACCACCACCACTCTTTCATGCATATTGCCACAGTCAATCTAGAGCATAACATCAATAATATTTAAACTCTACATTAGATTTGTTAAAATCCTTTTTTGTATCAAGATTTATAGGTCACATTAAGAAATGAGCTCTTCTCCTCCCTATAATCAATAAACATGTATTGAGTTGGTCTTTGGTGTAAATATGTCTTGTCAACCCCAAGCCTGCCTGGTCATCTGAGTATGGCCATGAGAAAATTGTCGATATGGATCCAGATGCGTGGGCTGCATTCTGCTGGGGCTTTTAAGGAAACAAGAAATAGAAAGTAGCGACTACATAGTTTTCTCTCTAGATCATCCATAACTTCCTGAAAATCCCCTTTGCCTGTCACATCCTAAAATATTCAGGTTGCTTTTGTTATTCCCACCATAAAAAATTAATGATTGTGCAAGTATTATCATGTTTATTTTAAAGCAACTATTCTCCACATTTTAATTAAAAGTTGTAATTCACCATCTTTTGGCCAAGTTATCGTAACTCTTCAACTTATTGGTAATGATTATTGGGCTAGAATCAGAGAGAAATACAAGTATTACTTAATGCAAGCACTAAAATCTCGATGTTTCTAGAGATGTGCTTCTCTTCATTTCATGTGCTGTGCTACCTCTACATTTTTAATTAGAAATATCCTCCTGCTTATGCAAGAATATGGGGAAGCAAGCACTGTCTTACTCATTATGTATTCTGTGAGGGTCGCAAGTGGACAAAACCCAGACATAACATGATGACTGTGGTGTTACTAAAACACCTTAATGAGGTTGCTCCCCAGTACAGTGCACTTCTCAGAGACCCATTTCTTCTTCAAGAGGCAAAGGGCCTGGAGCGAGACATGTGCTTCTCCTCCAGCTGGCCCGCACAGGACCACCCTCCAGATATATGCTATGTGACTCCGCGGGTGAAGCACCAGGACTTCTTCCTGTTTTGTCCCCTGTCCTACTGTAGGGGATAATGTCCTAGAAAGCATTGAATTTTCTATTTTAGTGCTATGCTATATAAGAGGAGATAGCTTCAAATAATGATATATTGGGAGAAAAGTCTGTAAATTGAGCTTCACTACATTTGGGGCATTTTTACACAGTTATGTACTGTCTGCTTACTTCTGTGTCTATGGACCCCAGCTGAGTCCCAGCCAACTAAAATCATATTGGTTAGGATTTCAATCTCTAATCATTTTTACTACAACAAAATCTTTCATGGTACTGAAAGTATCTTGTAAGAAAGAAAATAGAAGCTTTGAGAAGGGTGAAAGGCAATAGAGAAGAGGGGAAAAGAGAGGAAGGAAAAGAAGGAGGAAGGAGAGAAAGATTTTTTTAAGAAAAGAGCTTATCCAATTGCAGCAGAGCAGAGACTTATCTATATGCATTACTTTGATTTCAAATTATTTTTAGCATGGCTTTTATTGTACTCATTGTTACATACATAAATCTTTAAAGTAATACGTTTTGTAAGAAATGGCCATAAAAATTTACAGCCAGTAACTTTTCCCCTGTCCCTTACAATGATATTCTACTAAAACCATTAAATGGTTCTCATTAATGCCCTTTAAATGATTGTGTAATGACCCACAATCGCTTGTAAGTGAACAACCATTAAAGAATTACTAGTTCTTAGCATGCTTTTAAGTACAGCTTAAATACATGGGAGGTAACATGTAATATATTAGAAAAAGTATTAAATTTGAAATAGTAAAAACACAACCATAACAAAAGAATGAGTAGGTGTACAGCTTCACCCTGCAATGACCATGTTTCCCACTGAACACATTATTACAGGTGATTTTTACAGCATTTGTTCTTTGTCTGCACTGAAACTTTCCCTTTTTCCTGGGATTAAAAATAGTAATAATAATAAAACCCTGCCACAACAGGAGTGAAAGTGCACGTGAAAAGCAAATGTTGGAAAATAATTAAGCCCATGGAAAAAAGACGGCATGTCTCTTGACAAAAATGAAAAGTCCGTCCCTAAGATACTTAGGGTATACTGATAAATACCTGCCCGGTTCCACGGATATTTGACTTGAGATAGTCTAGACCCTTGAATGACTGCATTGATACACTTCAGATTATTCTGCATCATAGGAATATAGTAAATGGTAGTAATAAATTATAACTCTAATTGAAAGTTGTGTGGCCATATTATTTTCGTGTTATCTTAGGCAGATTGTGTAGCAAGCTTACTCAGTTGAATACTCAGTTTACCCTATAGCTAACAAGAAGAGACTTTGGGAGAATTTATTTATTTATTTATTTATTTATTTATTTATTTATTTATTTATTTATTTATTTATTTATTTTGAGACAGGCTCTCACTCAGGCTGGCCCTGAGCTCACTATGTAGCCCAGGCAAGCCTTCAACTCAGCCATCCTCCTGCCTCTGCCTCCCGAGTGCTGGGATTATAGGCATGAGCCACCATACCTGGCATTGTGGTCTGTGGGAGTGATTGCTGGTTGTGATATTGTTGTATGTGGTTACCCGGGGATCAAACCAAGGACCTTGCACTTGTTAGGCAGGCAACAGAACCACTGAGCTAAATCTCCAGCCCTGGGAGTATTTATTTTTACAATTCTGTCATATCTAATAGACTTTATACTCAACTACAAGGTATGGTGATTTGGCAAGAGGACTTGGGCTACAGAGATTTCCATCAGCAAACAAAGCAGAGCATAGGATGAGATGAAGCTGTGCTGCACAAGAAGAGAAAGTCACATTTATGCATTACCACTTACTTTAAGACATTTAAGGAGAAGAGAGAGAGAGAGGGAGGGAGAGAGGAGAGGGAGAGAGACAGAGAGAGCTGGCAGATACATGTAATTATTGGCTTTTGACCAAGAAGAAACATTTTAGATACTCAAGGTAACATTAACCTTAGCTGGCTTCTGTGAGCAGTAAGTCAGGGCATGAAGAAGAGTCTTAAATTTTTAAATGGAGGGATTACATGTATAAAGGTGATTTCTCCTTATCATGAAAATCTGAGCATGGCTCTCAGCTGCTCTGAGGACATTCCTCTCACCCCATTCGCAGTTCCCATAATTCTTACCAAATGCTATTGTAGTTACCTAAGGTTGGGGAGGGTTCCAGCCTGTTGGGCCCTTTAACAGCCAAAACTGCTCACCCCACGGTGCCCCAAAAATGTCATACTCTTGAGTCAATATCAGGTTATGAAATGCAACCAGAAAGATTGCAAAGTGCTATATCCAGGTTAATGACTGTTGGATAATTCTGAATAGATGACTATTCAAAGAAAGTTGAAAATGTAGAACACTCTCACCAAAAAGTAAAAATCAGGTGCTGGTGAAATATAACAAGTCTCAGACATCCCTCAGTTTTTACCTTCCACACTGCCTTTCTTTTTCCATGTCGGTCCCTCTAGTCTCCACCCCATCTGCAGCATCTGCTCTTCTGTTATTCTCATCTCTGCCTTCCCTCCTCCTGTGAGCATTCCTCCCCCCAGATGCTATTTTTTAAGTTTCTCTTGCTTTTTACAGGTCCAGGTATATCTTTGCACTTTGAACCTTTGTTCTGTGATGAAAGGGGAAGTTTTCTTCCCAGGACCCTACACCCTGGCAGGATGATGGGAGGAACAGGGGATACGACAAGGGTTGAGTTCACTTAACCTTTGACTTGACAAAGAATGTTTACCTTAACTGAGGTGGTAAAATAAAAAGCATAGCAGCAAAGACAAAATGAGAACGCAAACCCTTCTGTCTCCCACTCTTTTCTTTGCTCTGCATCACCTGCCATTCTCTCATAAATCCAGGGACATTTTCCGACTCTGCTTGCCAGAACACATTCAGATCCCTTCCCCGAGTGCCTGGCAGTAGCCGCCACACTGTGTGTTGTCTGAGTAACTCTGTTCAGTTGCATGTTCTGCCCAGAAGAGAAGCATATGGCCTTACTGTTAAAAATATTCATGAGTCATGTTGCCCAGTACTGAAGAGCAGCCACCTTACTGGCACTTTCCGAAAGCTCATATTGATTTACATCATGGCATGAAGACAGATGAAGTACCAGGAGGTATTTGGAGGAGACAGAATGCAGTGGCACAAGTTAGAATTTGGTCAGGATGCTGGGCTGCCTGTGCATTCTGGAAAGAGAGGTGGAGTGTCAGTGGAATATCAGAGTGAGGGATCCCATTCTTGACCCAGGATTCTGTTAAAACCTTTAGGAAGAAACTGAGTAATCTTTGAAGAGTGAGCTGCTCTATTTCTTGACTTCCTAGCAAATTTCCCCTTCCCTCTCTGACCAGTAAGAACTCATTTTGGTGCAGATTGCTACCCACCCACATTCCCATGCTACTCACAAAAGATTCTTCCAGGTGTAAGTTTTCATGATTTTTTAAAAAGTCATGGTTTTGACTTCTTAAGAAATTTCTGGAAAAGTCAGGGCTGTAGATTTTTGTTATTATTTGGGAGGCTGTTTTTAGCATTCTGAAAGTTTCTATGAAACTGATCCTGAGTGTGTTTGGCTTCCTAGGGACATGGTATGCAATTTGCCAAACACCAGGATTAAAGCAGCACAGTTAAAACATCTAGGGGGATAAAAGGCTTGGCTCTCAGATAGACTAAGTGTAGGCAGGCAGGATGACTATAATAGTTTCATGATTTAGAATACAATGTACTATTTGCCCTTTGTTCCTTCTTTCTATTGTAAATTAATCATTACAGGGCTCTCTCCGAAGCATTTTTTCCCTCATTGTGTATCCTGTTTCAACCTGCCCCATGCGGGCAATTGCACCTGACTGTAATTTGGGGAACATAAATTGCGGTGGTTCAGTACTTTGCAACTCCTCTAATAAGTGAATGTCACTCCTATCTTCTGGCACAATTCAATTCAGAAGGGCTGCAGTGTATCATTAATATATTTAAAAATGTTGTGTTTTTAGGCTGAATACCTGGAATTAGTTGGGAGGCTGACGATTCAAAACAGACTTTGTATAGTGCTTGGGAGCCCCGAGGAAGCAATTCTTGTTTAAGCATCTGTGTTATCAGAGCAGCCCAAGTACTTCAAAGGTCTGTGCAGGATGCTTAAAGTAGGCACCTTGCCAAACAGAAATTGAAACACATATACATACTAGACTATTTGCCTTACAGAAATTAATTTTCAGACAGCAGCACCTAGGATTATTTAATATTTATCTTTAGCTGCAGGAAAATGAATCTATTATTTTATGAGTTGATTTTGCTACTCTACGTGAGCATTTCAGTCAGTCTTTCCAGTAGGAGGCACTTAGGACCTCACCTATCTCCTGCTCCGGTCCATCACCCTCTATTTGTTTAGAAAATTATTTTGTAGTCAAGAGTATATTTCTTTTTGCATCACTTGATTTTTCCAGTTAGTTCACAGAGGAGAAATTATCAGGTTCTTTCAGTGATCCAAGCAAGGTTTAAGATCAAGGAGTAAATGGACCTGTTGAATGGAGTCAGTTGTCAGAACAGGTTTTGAAGAAATGTTCTAAACTGCAAGTAAGAAACCATGGGTTCCAGAGCCACCGTGTGCCACAGCAACCTCGCATGAATCCCTTAGTCTCACACCCTTCCCTCATCTGCATCTGAGAGGTTTACAGGTATAATCCCTGCAGAGCTACTTCTCACAGTCTCTGTCCTTCTGAAATGCCACTGAGCTCCTACAGCACCTCTTTCTGTTGCTAAGATTCTCAAGGATTGTATGCTCTCTGTTTGTGCCTGAGAGAGTAAAGCAACAGGAGAGGAGTGTCATTTTTGTTGAATAACAAAATGATTGATAGAGTATTGGGGACTTGAGTGTATAAAAAGCCACAATATTGTGAAACACCTTGTAGATGGGAAGTGTGAGGTATCAGTGGAGCATTGCTGTGTCTGCAGCATCAGCACACTTTCCTGTGACCACAGTGAGAGAGATGCTTAAATGTCATTTCATGGACCACATTATGGGCTGCTTACGATGAATATTCTGGCCATGGTTTATTACATTTTTGATAAATTGTAACTTCTTGGGCCCAAATTTAGTTAACTTATCTCGAGTACCACTTAAATATCTTAAAAGACTGAATTTGCCCCAAAGATTTAATCATCATTCAGCAGTGGTCTGTAACCATGTGGTACTAATTTAAATTACTGTAGCAATGGACGAGTCTCTATCCAGAAATTAATAAATGCAATTTATAAGGAATGTTAAGTAACAACTAACAATTTAATGCTTTGTGAGTTTCAGCCAAACTGATTAAATAATTAAAACAGATTTCTAGGGATAGGGGAAAAGATTTTACCATAAAAGAGATAAACAGTTTGGGAATTGTACACATTCTTTTAGACATTTAAGATAATTAAATCCAAAACCTATGTTAAAATAACACTAAAGGTCTGGTTTAAATCAGTAGTGGGAATTGTGAAGTTAAGAGTTGAACAGCATCCTCAGTGTCTGCCCTATTGTTTTAAATAAGGCTTTGGGGAACTCAGAACACTGGGTCATTTTATAGGGCGCACTAATGGTGGGGCAATATCAGTCTCAAGCACCAATAAATGTATTTGATGAAGCTTCCATTTTGCTATGATGTTTCTAGGCTTTTACTTGGCTGAGCTGCATGCTCTACATCTTCTTAGAGCTGTTGTTCAAACCTGAATCTTTCCTGTGGATTGTTCTCAAATTCTCATTTCTTAAAAAACATGAAGGGATTTATAGAATGTAGCTATTGTGATTTAATGTGTAGTAAGTATAGTATGTATACTTAAGGGCTTAATATAATTATTTTGCAGCAACTTGTCTCTATATAGAGAGTAGAGATATGGCTTTCTGATGAGAAGATTAATAAGGCATAAAAACATTCTGTTTTCTGATGAATAATTATTTTGTAGGCAGTAAAAACAGATGGTAACCTCTTTGATAGGAATGACCATGGGTTGCAATAGTACTTATTCCTTTTAAGGATAATGTTTGCACAGTTTGCATAAATGGCTCAAAAAGTGTCTATCAATCATACTTTACAGTGGATCTGTAGCCTACAAATCCCAGGGCAGAAAGACCATTTAACCGCTTGTTTTAGGCCTCCCACATTAACTGTGTGAAAGCTACATGGTGATATCTACAAGATGGTGTGGAAATGTGGGAGATTGTTTTAAAAACTACCTTTTTTTAGAGAATGTAGTGGATGCTAGCTGGTTGAATTTTCACTGTACTGGCCATCTGTTTTGGGGCCAAGTAGATGCAAATTGAATGTTCTACTGTACAATAGATTTGGAATTCATTATCTTTCAAACTGAATTTATCATACTACCCTCACAGTTTACCATATATGGTAACCAATTGTTCTGGTTTGCCTGGGACTGAAGGATTTCCCAGTGTGTACATCTTTTAATGCTCACACTGGGAAAGTCCCAGCCAAACCCATAGGCATCAATCTCCTTACATTTTAACAATTCTTATCTTATTGTAATTATGATTTCACCTATTCAGTCCTAAGCTTTTTCTTTTTCTTTTATACATCCAAATCTCTAACGAATTCATAAAATATTTAATTCCTTCCCCTTTTCTGGTCTCAGTTATGGGCTGCCTCAAGCAATATCATGTTTGTGCCTGCACTGTGGAAGCAATGTCTAAATTAACCTACTCCAGTTTTGCTATCACCTCAGTCTCCCCTCAACTCTGCTTCTGGGAGATATTTTAAAGTAATAATTTACTTAGTTAAGCTTTCAGTGTTATTTACTGCACAGAATCTCAATTAATACATCCACAAGAAGTCCCTCCATTATATGGCTCCTGCCAAAATCTCTAGGCTCGTCTCTGTCCTCAGTCCGTGAAGTCTGTTCTCTAGCCATCCAGATCTGCTTAGCATGCCATGGATACAAAATACTAGTCCATACTTCTGTGTCTTTCAAGAGGATATTTCTTTATACTATAAATATACTCTTTATAGTTTGTTTTTCATTATCAAGCACCTACTTTTTCAAGCTGTAGTTCAAACATTGCATGCCCATGTGAAGTCATACATGCCCCAGAACAAAATTGACAATGGCTAATCTTGTCACAGAATATGCCTTCCAATTATAGTTTACTTGCAAATAAATATTAAAGTTTTTTGTTTAGTTGCTATTCTTCTTTTCTAAATTATATTCTCCTTTCCTGAAGGGTGTCTGGTCTATTATAATGTATTTCCTAATTTGGGTATTAGGTCTGACCTAAGCCAGACACTCAAATGTTAGCCAAGCAAGTGATGAGTCTTTCTTCCTGCATCCTAGAAAGCAGGGTAAAGTGTGCAGTAAGTTTACAAACATTTTGACAACACTCTTCTCTTCCCACCTGGTTTAAACTTAAAATCATTGTCTGCTTGCTCATAAATGTACTGTTGCATCATCTGTTTGCTCATGAAATAAAATTCAAAAGCAAATTTTGTATCTATACATTAGGTGGGTGTTATTTTGAACACATTTTACCCTACACTGTAATTTCTTCGATTAAAGCCTAACAGTCAGTTGCCTACCTCAGGTCCATTGCTCTGCCTCCCCTTACCTCTTATCTGTACATATCAGACTCTCTTTTCCCAGAGCCTTCCTTGCAGGCCTTCTGAAAAACTTTTTCCTCTTTCCAAGGGATAGTTCTTTTCATTCCAAGGCAAGTATATCCCATACATAATTTAGCCTAAAATGATAAGAAATGTGGTCTTAATACACAATTTGGATCAGTGATATAGACAGTCTGTTGGAGATCTTTTGAAACAGTTCCATCTCACAAGAAAGTACCCAGAAATACAGTTCTTTGTTCTATGGTTATTGTTCCTTCTGTTTGAGACATCCAACACAGTGGCAGTCAGCCTGTGATACTGAAGAAGTCAAACCTTTGGATGAAACCAGTGGAGACCAACACAGCAGAAAGAGTTGATCCGAGTCCTTGAAATAACCATCAACTCTCTCACACTTCTTCAGCTCAGCCCACAGTCTTCTTCTAGATTTGTATATTAGTCAGCCCTTCATAAAGGACCAGAATTAATGCAAGATATACAAATACAAAAGTATTTACAAGATGATCTTGCAAGGCCACCCAGAGTCAGGTGTGAAAGAATGCAAAAGGCTGTCTGTGCCCTGGAGATCCAAAGGATCCAGCTGATGATCAAAGGCCTGCAGCTCACTGTAGAGTCCTTTACAAATTTGTACCAGAACGTTGAAAGGTTTGTTCAGGAATGCAGAAGAGTCTGCACTGGAAGATAGATGACGTCCAGAGTGAAGGGGAAGACTGGTACTCCTCCACAGCAGCAGAAGCGCCCTTCCTTCTTGTTTCCTTTTCATTCCATTCAGGTGACAAGCCTACACCGACTGTTTTCTGTCTTCAATAAATCCCTTCAACCATCCCCACGACACTGCCATCCAATTTAGTTGGACCTTTCTTATTTGCATTGACACAATCAGTTTACTATCACAATGTGTAGCTATGTTACTATGTGATTTGAAGTCTTATAATTGGAATATATGTCTGCCATTGCAGTCCAAGTGGGCCACAACCATTTGTTTAATATGTACCATATGGCACTCAAAGGGTAATAATTGTGTCATATACTGATACAAATTCCCAATATTGAGTGTGGTCACATTGTGTATATACAATGTACCAAGAAAGATAAAATTTTTTTTAAAAATGCTTAACATGTACTTGGAATAAAGATACTGACTACCTGAAACAGACTAATTCTATCATTTGCTGAAGAGATATACTGGAGGAATGAATCAATGAATCAATATTCTCTTCAAGGAGTTGTACTAGTGCTTAGTAAAAGGAGCACAAGTACTGCCATTCACAAGCCTCCCTATGTGAGCTAATGGTCTAATTAGTGAACTGTAGCTGTGACTTAAATTATTAGACAATACAGAAAAAAAGTAATGGATATTATAATAGTTATAATAACACAACATTTATTGAGCAATTACTATGCACCAGACACTATTTTAAAGCCATCCCAAGGATATTTTTATCAGTTACTCTCTCTCAGATATTTTCCTCACAGAATACTTCACAGAGATAGTGATAATCTTTCCTGAGTTTCTGCTGAAGTTATCACTTGTTCCTCTTTACCTTCACCAACTCTTTTCTCATTGATACATTTTATTTTTCAGTAAAAAATAGTTCACAGCCAAACTGAGTGGGAAGTGCAGAGCTCCCATTTACCACATTCATTACACACTCCTCGCCAACTCTGGACATCTGCCCCTCACTGTAGCTTTGCGAATGCGACGAGCCCACATTGTAGCATTTCAGTGCTGCATGTTCCATGTGTTTGGCACCACTGTTGTGCAAAGAAGAGTCTCACCACCTTAACACCCTCTATGCCCAGTCAAGTCATCCTTCCCATCTCTTCCCCTAGTCTTGTGACCAAACAAATAAATGACACCTTCTCTACACACCTTAGATACTTTATTTAACATTCATTTTTTGAGCCACAGAATTTATGTCACTGCCTTAATTTTTTCTACAACTTTCTTGAAAAAGTTCGGCATTTACTGTGAAGCTGACAGTTCAGTGACTGCCCACCTCCTGTTTACTCCTGTCCTCCTCTCAACTTCGAAACCATTTGACTCCCCCAAGCTAGAAAGCTCAGGCCCATACTTGACCCTCTCATCTCTTCCTCTCCAATTGTTACTTCCATGTGTGCGAGTGCGCGCTATTTTCAAGTTTATATTGCATAGGTTTCTCCCAAGAAAAATTCAACTTTTACTGCCTTTCTCTGCCTCTCGTCATCTGTGCTCTGAAATGCAAGCTCAGCTACCCAGCTCATGTTTGGGCCAGCTGTCCTCTACCATGATGTCAGGGGGACTTTCTACAGTATCATTCTCTTCTCGGGTTTCTTCCCTGCCAAAGAGCGTGCAAACATGTCAGCTTGGTCAATGAACACCTTCACAATCCTGAAAAGGCATTGCTTTCCCAGGGTACCTGACCACTCCAGTTCTGCCTTCCACCCACACTGAAATGTCCGTGCCCTGAGCACATGAACTTTCACAGCTCTGGGGGCTTTACCAGGCTAGTTCCCTCTGCATCTTCCCTCTATCACCCAGGTAATGAACTTCTGCCATGTCTGAGGCCCACTGTGCATGTTCCTTGCCTTCTTATCAATCTTTCGGAGGTGGTTTTTAACATATCTCTTCTATCTAAGCTAGTCTGTTATTTTGTGAGGTAAATTGTGAGCTTTTTCCAATATTATGCACATCTCAATATCTCCTGCATCTGGTTTATTGTCTGCAATTTATGTTTCACTTGCACTAAGAATATTATGATATGTATACAGTATGGGGGAAATGCTAAGGGGACACACTTGCAGGAGAATTGCATTTATTCATTCATTCATTCACTTAATAAATGCGTATGAAATATTTACAGTGAACCAGGCACTCGTGTAAGCACTGGACACAAAATTAAACAAACAGTTGAATGTCTTAAATTGTAGGAGTGAATACTTTATTCTAGTGGGAGCAAGCAGTGATACTGAGTTTGTAAAAGAACATAAAGCATGAATTAGTAAAAACATTGAGGTTTAGGATGTAGTGAGTTATATACATCAGTGACAAAGCGGGTGGTCCTTGACCCATTCAAAGTCATTTATTTAAGCTCACATTGAAACATGGATAACATCAGTCACATATGACTTGCTCCTCTATACCTATTTTGGAGCCATAAGTGGCCAGTGGATACTTCCCCAACTATTGCAAAAGCTCCAGATTTTGTTTGAGAAGCAGGAGGAGTCACTAGATTACTGAACGCTGGCACACTTTTGCTGGTGGTCTCCCTGTAGTCTACCTAGTGACAGCCCCTCATTTTGTCAGCTCATCTTTATCTCATGCTTACAGGACCACAGGATTTTCTCAGTAGCTACACATTATCCTCAGAAAAACTCATTTGTACTCTTTGAAGAGAAGTTAGTCCTTAGGATTGAAGGCCTAGCACTGAAAGCTCAAAGGGGCCAAAGAAAAATGGAGTTTCTTAAACCAGGTTAAGAAATTTTGGTTTACTAAGAGCAGTTTACCCAAGGTCCTTTTTAAGAGAAGTATGCCACTAATAGATAGATAGATGATAGATAGATAGATAGATAGATAGATAGATAGATAGATAGATAGATAGATAGATGATAGATAGATGACTCAGTGGTGGATAAAAGCATATATTAACATTGGAAAAACACTTAAAGATTATCTTACACTAAACTGAGAGAAATAACTCAGGAATTAGATACTCGATGTCCTGTAACTGAACATGTTATAATAAGTAATAGTTGGCCCATCTTCTTACCCATGTTAGTAGCCTAAGTTTTCAAATAACAGAAATGGGCTGATCAGCAGTTGAGTTTTTCCAGATTTCTTTCACCTGAATAATGATCTCTTAATAAAGAAAAGAGCTATGGTGGAGGTGTCTGAAGATAGATTTTGGTTGATAAGACAATGTGAGGATGGTATGTGAAATTTGACTCCAGCCTGAAAAATGAAGCCAGTGGCTTACATAATGAATGGGAGATTGCTACTGTTTATGAATTGATTCATTTATCCACTTGTGTATTCATTCATTCATTTCCCCATTCCCAAAGGCTGAGTGCTTACTACCACTTACTTCTGACCTCCATGCCATGGGGGACATAATGTTGCAGAATGCTCTTCCTTCCATAGGCTTAATAACTCACAGACTCGTGCTAGAGCCAGACAGGTGAATCAGCACAATACACATGACATGTGACTATCTTCAGTGCTCCTGAATAAAACGAAAAGCTATCTGGACTTTTCTCCAAGTCAAGTACCATATCAAAACTACTTTACTGAATCTAAATAGTGCACTAATAATCCTCTGAAGAACTTTTCTCCCTCAGGCAAAAATAACCCGATTAGAAGATATTACAACAGGGCTTTCTGCTTCTTCTGAAGCTGTAGTAGCCTCCAAGTGACACACTCTGTTTCTGTTACACTTTTCCCGGAAGGCCTGAGGCTCTTGAGTCACTAAATGGCAGTCCTTCTCTGCAGCCATTGGCTTCTGAGGAGCAGCGTCTCCATCATCTGAACAAGGAAGAATCAGCCGCCTGCTTGAATCCACCGCCTGTGCTGGTTGAGAGTTGTTAGGAGACATACCCCTGACAAGAGCTGAGCTGCTCAGCCAGCCTCCCCTTATCGGATGGGCCAGTGCCAATCATCATTGTTCTTGCAAGGTGATAGCAGGAGTTGCTCCTTGTTAGAAGATGGTGGCATTCTGGCAGGGTCACTGTGGTGTTAAGATGCATAGCATTTGTCAGGTTTGCCTAGGACTTCTGGAGGTTTAGTTATGAAACTTGTTAATTGAGCTATAAATATAGCTGCAGCCTTTGCCTTCCAGTAAGGCAGTGTGTTAATTTGGGTTTGGCAGGGGGATGGTGCAAGCTGCCAATGTTATGTTAGGATTAGTAACGTGCAGTACATTTTAACTCCACTCTCCCATGTGCCATGCTTTCTTCCTCTGTTTGTTATCTTCGTGAGGGAGGAGAGAAGATGAGAAAGCAAGATCGTCATGGGCATCTTGCGTTAAGGATATTTATCTGTGAGCCTACTTTTCACCCTACAGATCTCCAAGCAGAGAGTCTGAGGAAGATAAATGAAGAAAGCCTGTGCGGTACAGCAGAGGGCTCAGCCACAGGCCCCTGCCTGGGATTAGTGTAGCTGCAGCGAGGACAGAGCTGGTTTCACTCTTATTTCCTCCTAAGCAGCTCTCCCTCTATTCAGAATGTGTCTCTGTACATTAAGGTGAAAGTTGTAATAAATATATAGTTTCTTTTTTATATCTTAGGAATGAATTGACATGTGGGATGGAATAGATTTCTTTGCTCGTTTTCTTCTTGTTGTTTTTGCTCAAATAGTTATTAAGGAGTAAATGTGTCGCTGTTCATCTCACTGAGAAAATACCTTAGAGCTTTTAACTATCTACAGCAGCAGTTTTGGCGACATTCTTTGTGCTCATAAAGTAAGAGAAGGGGAGCCGCAGAAGCCACCATCACTATGACTGTTCAGAGATGCTTGATTAGCTGCATAAATGAATGAGATCAGATGAATGAATGATGGAAAGAATGAATGGGGGGGTCTCGAACAGTGTAAAAGAGTGGTCTGTACAAATTAACTACACGCCGAGGTCTTTCTTTGCTTAAACCACATAGTAACGTGGAAAAAGGTTAGTAAAAATCTGAAATCTTGTTTGTTGGCAAGGTGATAGAGGAAAGGATTAAATTCCAACTAAAGCACAGAACATTGCACTCTTCTCCAAAAGCACCTGACTTGTATAGATGGGTGAAGGAATGGAAAAGTCACACACCCTCTCAATTTCTCTGGAAATGGTGCTGATCACAGCTCCCTGTTTATGAAATATTAGAGCCATCAGTTTAAGCTAAAAATTTTGTTTGTCTTTCTGCTTTCCCCTTCTTGGACATGCTTCCCACCTCTGATGAGTAGAAATTATCTCTCCTTGTTGTCCTGTTTGATGAGACTAAAGCCCTGTTTTCCTTCCTGGATGGAACTCCAGAAATCAATATATTATATGATAGGCACAGAAATGTGACCAACTCTAATGAAGATTGTATTAATTTTTACACTGAAAATGGAGCCTGCCTCAACTCTGCCAGTTGCCAACTGCATTTCTTTAAGTTCTTTTGATATTCATTTGAAACACATTCTATAACTCATCCTGCTAAACAACAATTACAGTCTGACATCTGAATACAAAGAATGTGGGACAAGCAGCAGTTGTATAGGGAAACTTTTTTTTTAAATCTCCCTTTATATATTCTTTACTAAAACACATTGTGGGAAAAGATTAGACCCTCACTGAATTCTTACATGCTAAAAACATGGCTGCTCCTTCTTGGGAAAATTTGTCCCAATGTAATGATTGTGAAGTTGAGTGAACAATAATAACAAGAAGTCTCAAGCCCCGAGAGCAGCCGACCTCTCCTTGGCCCCACCTGTCTGCACACTTGACACAACCTGAGCCAGTATTAATTTCGATGCGCTGAGGTGGACAGTGAGTGGTTGCTGTTCATGTTGTGATTATTTGGGGACTGAGGACTCTGGAATCCAACTGGTAGAATTATTAGCATTTAAAGCAGGACTGTCATGAGCAGTTGTGGATTTTTGTACTTAGGCACCCAGCCGAGTAGGCAAGTGTGGGCTGGAATGTAGCCCCGGTGCTGCTTGCCAAGCCTTGTGCCCCAGCCTGGGGTTTCATAGGCCGGGAGGAAAGTGCCTCGCTGCCATTCATCTTCCAGTGTGCAGCGCCCTCTTGTAACTTGCACAATGATGCACTGTGCTAGAAGGTGGCCTTGACTGGAAGTCACTGTTGAGGAGGAGTCTGTCTTCCACAGCACCATTATATATTTCTGTGCTCCAGGAGGCCCTGAGTTCACCCACCTCTTGCACCTGTTAGTGGAAAGAAGAATGAGTTATCTGATGGGGTCGTCTCCGAGGACAATTAAGTGTGAGTGATTCTGCCCCTTCTGCTGCCTCTTAAAGAACTAGCCACCCGCATAGAGCACATTTTATTTGCGTGGACACTGAAGGGGACTAGGGATGAGGGGACCTGACAAGGTGCAGCAGTTTGGGGGAGAAGAGTCTGTAATTCTAAGAACCTCAGCTGCCCGTGTTTCCCAGCTTTGGTTTCTTCAGTAAGGAAGACACAGTCTGGGCTCTCCATGTTCGTTCCTTCATCTTGTTTTTAAGTTGGTTCAAAATTCAGGGACAGGTGTGCTATTTAATGGATTCCCAACAAGACTGAAGATTATGTGATTCCTCACCTCCTGCTTCACAACACATGTACTTGTAACAAAACTGTTTGTTTTGTTTTCAAGCAAAAGCCATAAACTCATGGGCTATTGGCCTATATCATATTTTACTTAGCCTACAGAAGGTCTTTTCAAGATAGTTGCTTGCTTTCACATTTAAAAATGGGAGAATGCAGGTATACATTATGGGTTCTAGTCTTAATAAATTTGGAAAATCTGACCCAACAGAACTGTGTCTCCAGGTGACAGCCATCAGCTGGCATGCCTTCTACGCTTCTCTTTCTCTCCTACCCTCAACTGGCTAAGGCTGGGTGTTAGTCATCATTTATTTTTGTCTCTCACCAATTATATTTTGAAGTAAATGAAAATCTCTTTATTCTTCTGCCTCTTTCAAATGCGATTGGGAATACTCTACTTATGACAAAACATGAGAGAAACTAAATGCTTTATGAAGCCATAGATTATTTCTGTATGTTTAGTGTGTTATTTTTTTCTGAATGCACATTATGTTACCTACTTGACTCCTGTACATAGTTGGGATCACTTTAGTGTTTTGTAGAGTGAGCCTTTATGTTTCTTTTAGAATACAACCAAGGAAAAGAAATGTGCATCTCTCCAGGGCAGTCCATCCTATTGTATAGAAGTCCTTCACTTTCTTAACTTGATACCTGCTCCCTTCACCATACACACAACAAAATCTACCCAGCCATATGAAGCCAAATGAATGAATACCCTGCTAGCAGGTCTTTGCTGTTCACCAATATTTCTTTCCCCCCGCCTCTTCTGAAAGTGTTAGAATTTCACTTCCTTTAAACCCTTACCCAAAACACGGAGACTTGCATTGGTCAATGAGATGGCACAGGTGTAGTTCAGGAACAAAACTGTAAGAACCTAGAGGAAATGAATTAGTCATCTCTCTTCTCCTTGATTATAAATAGGGGCTATCCAAGTATTGAGTGTTAGTCCCTAAATGAGTTGAGTCCCAAACCTCACCTTTACACAGATCAGACATATAGAGCTACTGAGGGGGAAACACATAAACCTTGTTGCTTTGTCTGTGAAATTTCAAGTGTTATATTTTAGGATTCCAAACACAGTGTGCATTGACTTGATATACCTCTGCTTCCACTTGACAGTTCTGGCATCTAATGGGCATTGTTTTGTCTTCGTCTTTTGTTCCCTTGGGGTAAGCTGCCATTAGAAACATGCATTATACATTTTCTAAACATGTGGTGAGTCCCCATTCCACCCAGTGTAAGAAAATTTCTCAGAGATGATTATACTCATGATCAGTTCTGCCAGCAGCTGCAGGACACCCCAGAACAGGGAGTGAAATCTGTCACAAGGCCAGAAAAGGAACAATGTGACCCATTCCATATGTAAGAAGATGTCACATTGAGCCTCTGTGCTATTTTATTAAGCTCTGAGTTATCTACGATAGGGACACCAAGAAACATGTTGTAGAAAGAACAGTTGCCATTTGTGGCTGGAAAAATATAATGGGTGTTCTTCAAACCTCCCAGAACACCACTGAGTTCCTGCCATGATTCAAAATGTCCAAACTATCCTTGAACTCATTGATATATTTAGCCCACCCCTTTTTTTCTGGTAAGCCACCAGTTATTGGTGGAATGAGTGGTAAAATATACTGACTAGTGTGCAAATGTATATTCCCTTTATATTTCTGAGCCTTGTTTTCCAAAACTCAGGAAATATTCTCCACTTCTAGTACCTTGGACATTTTATAGTCTTGAATAACAGTCCCTTTCATTACATGACTTTTCCTCATTCAGCCAAGCAGAAGATCTTTATCCACCTCAAGGTTGTTTACAAGGATAAACATGTTCTTAATAGTTCATCAAAACTAAACAGTAGCATAATATACTATCTTTGAAACAATTTGTCATTCACCAATCTATCTGTCTGTTAGTGTCTTTACCGTTTTTGTCCAAGTGTGTGTTTTAATAATATAAAGAACAGTACAGCAAAATTAAATGGAAACTATTAAAAGGGAACAAAATACCTATTGCTTCTTCCCACCCTCTCTTCCCTCTCCAGAGACCCTGTTCAGGCTGAATGAAAGATGAAGGCTAAAGGTTGCAAAGGTCAACACAAAGCCTGGCAAAACCACCTGATCACTCACCTGCTAGCTATAACTTTGGGAAAGGTACAGTAGAGAGAACTTGAAGTTCTGCCATAAGAAGTTTCTAGCCCTAGCTCTTTGCCTGTCTATGCCTTCCTTTCCTGTCTATAAGATTTTTAACTTCATCTCCCTCATTATGGTGACCTGAAGGTTAAGTTCCATGTGAAAGCATTCCCTTGAAGTGGGCTGCTCTGGGTGTGGTAGACATTTTATTACTCTTCCTGGCTACACAACAAAGTGAAGCTCATTTTAAGGAAGGAATAATTTCCCAAAAAGTTTTTGGAGGTTTAGTTGCCTGTCTGTGACTTTTATCTCTGCCTCCAAACACTTTTGCAGGGAACGACCCGGAGGAGTTGTAATGTGGCTCTTTCCCACGCAAAGTAGCCCTCACCTCTTTCCTCAGTTCAGTTTGGAGCCTCTAAAGAATTCAGCACCACTGTTCCTCACTATGTGCTATTTCCTGAGATTAAGGGGATAGTCCTAGAGATCGCGAGATCTCAGAAAGTGAATATCTGAAAGGACAGGCACAGCTTTTCTGGTTGTATTCAGAAATTGGACTTTCTTGGTATGGGGAATCTCAGAGGAAGGCCTGTAACAACCTAGGCATCAAGGTATTGGATTAAGTGGCCAAAGAAATGCCAGGCTACTGTGGGACAGCAGGAACTTCCAGAGTTGCCAATAGGCCATTTCTGTACTAGAATCACTCTTCTCCTTTCTTCACTTCATTCCTTCTCCTCCCTGTGCACCCCCCCCCAAGTAGAATGGAAGTTTTCCTTTGTAAATCAGACAAGCATGATTTAAGGATTGGCCAGTCATACTTTCCTTGGACAAGGACTGGCCCTTGTACAGTTTATTTTCTGAACATGCAGAAGTTCCCGGTGCATTTATTGTTAGGGCCATGTAAAACTATTCTCTTCAGTAAAGCTTTAGTTTCTGGTTTGTGAATCACTGTGAATCACTACTGCCATCTTCTTTCTCATTCTTTAAAAATGGAAATTATGCGGATGCCAGACCATCTATGTTGTGGCTTGAACTGGACTGAATCGGTGAAGAAAAAAGGGAAGAGAAACTGTGTGAATTCAATCAGTTCTCTCTGGAAGAGCAGGGAAAAAACATGGGTAAAAAAGAATCAGCATATATTACCTTTTGAGTATGTCCACACTGTGAGCCTATTCTGTGTGTGAGGAACATGGAAGCTGGAGGGGAGCGTTTTGTGATCTGTACCTCAAACTGATTTGCATTTCCTAGAGTAAGTGCTTTGCAAACCTTGCCCAGCCCTGTACTAGGCTTCGTCTTCCAAAGTAAATAAGGGAAAGTTCCAGCTTTTTTTCCTCAATTAGGTTTCAAAATATTGAGGTGCCACCCAGACTTTGAAGGCTCTTCTTAAGGACATGGAGTTTCCTGCTGTCCTTGACCTCACCACACCCCCACACCCCTGTGTCATGGTCTGCAGAATGAATCCAACCCTGCACGTATTTTCTGCCTGGCTCCCACCACCAGTTTCAGAGATGGCGGAGCTCTGGCCTCTGTTTGTATATAGAACTGTCTGAAATGCGTTTGGGATCTCTTGAGGTGAAAAGAGTTATATAAACAGAGAATGTTATTATGGATTCTTACTACAGATGGAAATGACTGGGTATTCTCAAAATAAATAACATTTCACATTTTTATAGATATGTAACATAATATGCATGTGTGTGTATTTATATTCTTTCCATCTTGAATACACAGCCTCTCCTTCCTCAGCACTTGGATAAGCCATTCATTTTGCCTCCTGCTTTTTTGATCTCTTCTTAAGAATTCATTTAATTGTTGCCAGCATTTGGAGAGTTAGGATGAAGCGGTTAGAGGCTTCCTGCTCGCTGCCGCCAGATAAGCCTGCCGTGGCTATCATAGTTAGGAGAGCTGAATGCTGAAAACACTTAAGTTCTGTTTTTCCACTTCCCCTCTAAAGAGAGATCAATCAGCTTGTGGCTCAGCATAATCACAAATGGAAACTTTTTAGAAGTGCCCAGAGTTAGAGGATTCCAGCAACACCTAGATCCAGAAGGCACTTGCTTAGATATTTTGGATGTCTCCCTCCTTCTCTTATTGAATCTATTTTTATTTTCTTTGCATTCTGGAGGGCAAAACATGCTATGTCTTATACATTGATTTACCTTTAGTAAAACAGAAAAAAGTGAAAGTAGAAAAAGGAAGGATAAGATTATCACTTTCAGAAAGGTACTGTTCCCACAAGGAAAATCTAAAGTATTAGAACCCCAGACCTGAGGTTTGTACAGAAATGCAGAGAAGCCAAAGATTTATCCTGAGCCAGGGAGAAGGAAGATTGGCATCCACATGTCCAGGCTACACAGGCAGACAACAGCTGGCTTTGCTATTTCCACCTGGCTCCAGTAAAGGACTGGCGAGCGTCTTTGGCAGTGGCTGGTGGGAGAGACAGACAGAAGCCAACTGCCCCGAGGCTGGCCAGTTCTGGTAGATGGAGGTAGAGGAAGGAGAGGTAACTGAGTGAGAAGGCCTGGGGCCTTCAGTATGGTGCTGAGAAAATGACTGACTTGGGGGAATTCAGGCCAATTAGAGAGTGATCCTTTCACACCCAGCCATCTGGAGATGCCTGTGAGGGGACTGAGCCTATAATTGGGAAGCAAACCTCAATAGCAACCTCCAAATTTTAAGGGGATTTGATGAAAATGTAAGATTTACCGGATGCCTAATAGGTGAAGAGCCTTTGCTAGGTGCTGAGGTCGGTAGCGATGACTGGAATAGTGGTAACAAGATGATGGCAATGGTACTTGCTAACCTTCTGTGAGGACTTACTAGGTACCCGATTCTGTTACATGTGTTGTCCCATTCGGTCCTCTCAGTCCTATATTATAGTGTAGCCATTACTGTTGTCATCATTTTACAGTGAAGAAAGCGAGATTTAGGCACGTTAAGTAATATGCCCAAGATCACTCAAATCTCAAGATTGAGATTTGAACCCAAGAAGTTCAACTCTTAGAGTCTATCTTAATTTAAACTGAAAAGTAGATGGCTTTACATTGAAATAATTGTGTAGGAATAATGAAATAATAATAACCATGCAGTAATGCACTATGCAACAAAACAAGTTCAGATATAATGTGATTAGATATTGTGTTTCATTCCTGGCCTCAAACTCTCCTATATTCAAAACTTAACTGCAAGCAAAATCACCTTATATTTTAAGGTTAAAAAAACTTAGATCCCATTCACAGAGATATGGAGAAATATCACTCTATAGTAGAAATGTAGTAATAGTAGATGACTTAAACGTCATAGACAAGAGCAGCTGATTTTTAATGACATAGAACTATAAAGTCATTAACTCCAGTTCTTACAACCATCCAAGAAAGCAGTAGTGTGGCCCCTGATGTACAGATGAAGGTCATGCAGCTTCCATGTCCATGTTATTCTTAGTTGCTAGTTCGTGGAGAAATGGGGACTGAAACCGAGGCAGAATGACAAGAATCCATACTGCTTCTCTCCACTGAAATGGAAGAGGTTAGGCAGTCCAATCACATGTAAGAGGGACATACTCTATTTTATGCCAGGAATTTGGGTTGGAGAGAGAAAGCCAGTATCCACTGTGTGCTTACTGTATGTCAGTCATTCCGCTGAGCACTTAGCATGCATTGTCTCATTTAGTCTTTGTAAAAACCCACCCAGGCTTTATGTGTGACTAGAAACCACCCGAGGAGTCTGTGGGGAGAGGTAACCATTCCAAGTGGAGGGAAGAGTATGTAAAAACACACAGAGGCATGGATTTTTGCATGGATTTGGAGGAACTGAACTTGTTTTGGTATTAGCTGTGCATAAAAGGAAGTGCAGAAAGGGTCTGGGTGGTTGTGTGGGATGAAGAAAAGTGGTGAGTAGCAATGAGAGCCTAAAGATAGAATTGCTAAGACATCCTGGAGGGCCCTGGGCCAAGGAACAGGAGTCTTTTCTTACAGATATCATATGGCTAGCAGAGTACTGGCAGAAAGTCCAGGTAGAAAATCTCAAAAAATTTTGAAAGTGAATTCACAAGTATTACCCTATTTTACATGAACCAATAAGATAGATAAAAAGATGAATACATTTAGCCAAATTTTTAATTTTCAAATGAAACAGGTAGGCTTCAAATCCATTTCTCTCTGACTCAAAGCCACATTTGTTTTATAATCCTAAGATGTATTACTTTACATTCCATATTGGAAAAGAATGAATAGAAAAAAAGTGGCTAGGCAGTGCTGAGAAGTTTCAGACCTGTTGATCCAAGATTATCTTACTGGAAAATAATTGATTTATCCTTACAGGTTTTATTGCAACTAGCAGTATTATTATTGGCATGGAATAATAATCATTCAAGATAGACTTTGTGGAGTTGGGAAGAAAATATGAGGATGGAGCAGATGGGTGGAGAGGAGAAGGGGAAATAAGAAGAATCAAGATGAGATGTGTACCCGTAACAATTCCGTTCTATGAATATATTCATTATGCATTAAGAACCTATGCTGATAAAAAGCTTTCTAAAATGATAATAATATCAAAGAAAAAGAAAGATGATATACGATAGAACATGAGGAATATGACCTGTTCAATGGAAGTGGGTCTCCTCTAACTTCTTCCACTATCTCAACCACTACTATTTAAGAAAGTAGAGCTCCAAGGATGTCTATGCAGGGCCTGCCCACTCAGTGGTACTTGGGTTACACCTGCCTCGACTCAGCACTGAGCTGTCTCCCCCGGGAGGAGAGGACCCATTATTTTAGTGTGCCGTATGGATCAGCAGGAGCAAGCCTCATAAAATGAGTATCAACAAATAGTCCATTCTTGTCTGAGTCACTCTCCTTGTTACTATGGAAGAAAAGCCAAGTATTTTCAAAAAGTACTTTATTGGTACATTTTATACATGCATTATTCTACATTCTACATTGAGAAACTGGATCTGTACATGACATATCTTGATTCTCAGTAGCTCCCTTTCCCTGCCCTCCCTACAACCCCACCCTTTATAGGCAAATTTTGTTTCCCTTTTTTAGTATCAGATTTTTCTCTTCTTCTTTACTTTCCCCTACCCACCCATTCCCTTTTCCTTTTGCATGTTTTCTTCCTATTAATGTCACATTACCTGTTATGAATTTTGGCATTCATTTACATCTTCAGTTTTTCATACTAAAGAAATGATGTGGCACTTACACATCTGTGTCCTATTTATTTCGTTTATGAGTATGTCCTCAAGAAACATCCATTTGAGTATAAGGAACTCTAATTTATCATTCCTTGTGGCTGAGTAATACTCCATTGTATAAACAAGCCACATCTCCTTTATCCAGCCTCCCAGATGATGGGTTTGGCCTGTTTCCACAACTCAGCTCTTGCAACTTTAAAGAGATGAGGTTTACTTGAGCTCATATTTTGAGTCCAGGGTCATTGGCTCCAAGGCAGAAATGCCATGGTGGAAGGAAGAGCAATTCATATTACTGTAGTCAGCAAGTAGAGAGAAAACATGAGAGCCGGGTCATGCCCCAGTGACCCACCTGTCCTGAGCAGGCCCCACCTCCAACAGCACACTGTGCTAGGACCTCAGCTGTGGATGCATCCTCTGGTGAGTTCCATGACCCAAACGACTTCCAAGAGTCCAACCTCTGAACAAATGGGCCCTTGGGGGACGTTCTTGATCCAAACTAATTTCCATGGAAAGTCTGACCTAGTCTCCACCTCTTATGTTGGGGAATACCACTGTAACTATTGTTTGTATCCTCTCTACATCAGAATGAAACTTAAAATTCAATGATACTTTTAATCTCTATACCAAATTCATGTTTACTTTCCTTATGCATTTGATAGTCTCAGCTGACACTCCAGACTTTTTGGTTTGGTTTTGCTTTCATTTTTATTTAGCCCTAGTAAATGGAAAAGAACCAAAACACAGAAATCGAGGATTCTGTTTACTAATCAGCAGTTGACTGAAGTGACCATATCAGCTACTGTTTCAGAACTTTCTCTTACTTCACTTTGCACTGAGCATACGAATATCTTCTTCACTAAGGTATTTAATGGGGTTGGAGTAGGTCCTCAAAAGTAATCTGCTTATTGAGTACCATAGAGTGGAGATGGCATGCACCTATCTTCACCCACCTTGAACTGGCATTACTCTTTCCAGATACTCTAAGTGACAGGTTTTCTCTGGAGAAAAATGATAGACAATAATTTCAAAATAAGAACATCGCAAGAGAGCCTTAAGGACCAGCTTTCTAGGTTTCTTGACTTCACACCATCTCCACCCCATATTTCTTTTGCTAGTGTCTTTAAATCTTTCTTTGATAGAAATTTAATTCAATATTCTCTTATAAAGTTGATGTAACATGCTGTAAAAGAGAAGTTAGTCATTAGTATTACACATACTAGAAATTTAGATTACATATTTAGCATCTAAATTGTCTGCTACAGGTCTTTGAATACATACTTGCAGTGTAATCTGCCATGACTACCCAATAGAAAATCCAAATTTCCCCATAGAACTCCTCTTTTCCTTTCTTTTATTTTTTTGCCTTAGAGTCTCTCCTTTTAAAATATATGTGCTACTTACTTGTTATTTTGTTCACATCTGTTAGCTTCCCTCCCGAGTATCAGAAAATATTCTCCATGAGGCTAAGGATTGTATATTTTGTCTTAATAGACTATTCTCCAATTTAGAACAGTGCCTAAAATTTTGTAGCTCAATACTGAAGAAAGAAAATTATGTCACTGTTTAGTCTTTCTTCTTAATTTCCAGGATCTAGTAGCTTACTTATTCTTTATAAACTTGTTAATAAAAGGCTTTTTTTTTTGAATGGTCAAGCTACAACTCCAGACACAGAGCCTTAATGAACATATTCACATATTCACAAGTTTAACTTTTCATTTATAAGAACCAGTATCATTTCTAAATTGAGTGAGACATTTTCCCCTGAGATAAGAGACCTGAAAGTTGCCTTTGTGTATTTCTTGGGGAAAAAAAAATAAAATATAAAAGCATCTCTTCCATCTGTGATTTTTTTCTCATTGTATTCTTATGAGAGACTTCTAAGATTGCAATGCCAGTTGAAGTATTGCCGAATAGATAGTAATTAAAGACTTAAATCTTGACTGAAACAATGCAGTGATATTGCTGTGTAAAGGAGAAAGAAAAATTAAATTCTGTTTCAACTCTCAGTGTGGAAAAATTTATAAATTATAGTCTCAGTATAAGTGTGTATCTGCTTGCCTGTCTTTGGGCTTTTAAAATCATAGTTATTTTGAGCTAAAAAAGGGCTTTCATTTTTGTCATCTATGCATAATATTCACCAGGAAATAATAAAAAAATTTGTGACTTAATTGATCATTGAATTGGGAGATATTAGTTAAATGGCTAAGGCAGAGAGAAGTGACAGAAATTTAATGGAAACATAATTAGGTTACAATGTGTTTGTGTTAAAGAAACATTTAACAAGACAACACATAGATGTTTGTGGGTTGAGGGGAAGGAGGAGGAGGGTTTTACAGGGAAACATAAAATGCCACATAATTCAAGAGCCTAGACAGTTTAACTCGTAAATGTGTGTAGGTACAACACATTTGATTTGCTAACTTGTTTTCATATCTTACCATGGAACTTTATTTTGTTTAATTAACAGTCCTCTTTTTCTCCCTCATCTTGACAAACTATCTTTCATTCCAGTGTTGAAAGGGGGGTGAGAGGAAGATTAAGAACAGTAAGAAAAATTAAGACAAGACTAAATATCTTTGTCAGAGTTTATTGTATTTTTAAAGGGTTAAGATACTACAACTATGGTATCTAGAAAAAGGATATCACATAGCTGTGCTTCCTGTGTGCATGGCGCACTTCAATCCCAGCACCAGGAGCACCAAACAGGGCCAACCTCTGCTGAAGGAAACTGAGCACGGGTTGGAAGCAGTGCATATTACTGTCTAAAATTTACTGCAGACAGCAGTGATATGAATAGAGAATGTGTACAGTAGTAGCTTACTGTGTGCTAGCAGGTCTTTTCTGGGCTCCTAAATGTTAACTGGATAGTAATGTAAGTTATTACACTCATTAAATTAGGCCACAAACAAGTCAACAGTGATTCAGCAAAATGGCTTTGTTTGTATAGTGCAAGGAAGTCTGATAGATATCCAGTCACACATTTATGGCTAAATGGATGAAGATTTTAACATTACAGCCTAATAAAAACCCCATACTGTGTGATTAAATAAGAGGGAAAGCAGTAAAAAAGAGAACGCGTAATGACGGTAACATGTAGGTCAGTTACAATTTAATTGTCATTGCACTTCATTGCTAACATATCAATTCTCTGCTGCTTAGCTGAGCAGAAAACAACAACTTAACATGTACACTGGGCCCACTGACGAGTCGTCAAACCCCCACTTCCATCACCTGCGTTTGACTACTTCCTTAACAACCACACGAAGTCTTCCTGCTTTAATAGGATAATCTCGCTGAAAGCTCCTGCTGATTGTTTCTTCCTATGCTCAATGCATCAGTGATCAGTAAATTTACTTCACACTCTGCATAGATGCTAAAATTAGATTGTTTGCATTACAACTTTCAGTACTTCTGCAACAAGAAACACCTGCATGCAGATTTATATTGTTTTGTTTAATGGCTTAAAATAAAGATAGCCTCACAGTGGCGATACCTTGATGTACTATATCGGAGGCACACAATGGCTGATCATTTTTCTTACTTATCCAATTTGTACTGTATTTCTTGCCATATAAGGTATGGCTTCATTATCATTAATTGCAGCTTTAGAAAAACCAAGGAAGTATTTATTCTTGCCAACTTTGCTGCAATTTTACTTATTCAGTGCAACTAAGAAAGGGAGGGGGGTAAAAAAAAAAGTACTGTATATTTAACTTTTTTTCCCTGAATCTGGATAATTCATGCAGATCTCAGAGGGGCTTTGGCACCTTTTTAAAATGTTAGCTCTAAAGAATTGTCTGTCTAGCACACTTATGCTGATCTATAGTAAAGGCTTAACCTAGTACATAACCGAACTATTAATTCAGGTGCCTTAGGTGACATTTTTTATACAGCTTAGTGTAGTCTATTGCATATAGAATAGAGCACAGCTCATGGTATAAAAAAGATCCAGCAGAAACTAGATAACTTTATTAAAATGATTAGAAACATCAACAATTTTTTTCTCATTCCAAATCTCATTTGAATTCTGATTTCTGGGAATCAGGCCCATAGATTCCAAATGTTGTTGGTATGTTCTATGCATAGCTGTTTTTTCTCGTTTTGTACCTTATTGTACCTGTCAGAATTCAATGCCATCTAAAGGGAAGAATGGGGATTTAGACTTCAAGATCCTTGGCAAGCAAAATGGAAGCCTCAGAAACTATCTCTATCTCTAGAATTATGTCCAGAAGCAGTCTGTAAGCAATTAGAGTGATTGGCTGAGCCATAGAGATTTGGGGAAGAACTCATGGCTACTTCAAAGACTAGGAGTTTATGAATCTCCATTTGTGATTTAAGGGCCAGGAATTAATAGACATTAATTTGAAACAATAGTTATTAAGAAAATATTTGTAAGATTCTTCCTTGTGTTCATTCCTTTCTTCTTTATTCATGATGGAACAAAAATTCTTTGAGTTCAACCAGGGAGAAGACCAAAGTAGTACAGTACTTTTGGTTTCCATGGTGCTACTTATAAAGATTATGCAAAGTGCTTAATGAATAAGTAACTCCTTTTAACACTTTGCAGATGAGACACTTAAGAGATTTGGACAAAAATAACAATATGAATAAAAAGTTAGCAGTGGTATGCCAAATGCCCAATTTTCTATGTATACTTTTGTCTTCTCAACTGCATCAGGAAAGCAACTTTCTTCTGTTGATTTTATTCTTTGATAGCCTCTAGAAATAGTGCAGGTCAAGTTTGTTTCTCGACCATGGACAACTTTTTTTTTATCATGTTGGACAATCACTAATGGTAGTATTGATAATGTGTATTTCTACTGGGAAATGAGCTGGCCAAAAGCAGGAGCTTCTTGTCTAGGTAGAGCGTGCCTTAGCCACTCCAACCATAGAAAGGAGGACAAAGAAGACCTGTCATCAAGGGACTGTGCTATTATTATTTTTTGTGAAAGTTTGTACTACCCTTTTATTTCAATTAATCTACTGAGTGTTCATAAACAATTTTTCTCTTCCTATTAGGGTTAAATTATAAGTAAAAGACATTTTCACAAGTAACATATTATCCAGGGGTACAAATGCATTGATTTTTCCATAAAATTGAGCTTTGTAGATTTACAAGTGCCTGGCCTATATATAGCGATGTGATAAATTCAAATTCACAACAAAAGATTTCACCACATTACTGTTCAAAGAGTTCATTTAACCATTTATTAACTCATTTGAAAAAAACTGGAAGAATTGGAGGGAACTGAGTATTCAAGCACTTTCAGATGATATTTTTGAATCATATTAACTCTTGTCCAGTTGTTTACATTTTGAGCAAATGTTATTACATCAATTATATCTTTTAATCAAATAGAAATTGGCAAATTATCCTACTGATAAACTCCATCTGGTGACCTGAAGGATAGATTCATTACCCAGAATACTTATTGTCTTCATTATTGATCTACTTACCTGCATCAAATGGGAAGGCCAGTCCCTGTTCTCTGCTCTGTGACTTTCAAAGCAGTACATTAGTCTCTAGGCACGGGCTAAGAGAAGAAGAGCCCCATTACATACTGTGTGTGTATGTGTGTGTGTTTGTGTGTGTGTGTCTGTGTGGGTATGTGTGTATATATCTGATATAATACTAAGCTTGAGATGAGGGACTTCCAACTTGTCCAGCATCTGTCTATTTTAAGCTTATCTAAAACCTTGACACAATTTTTGGAAGCTCATTAGACTTAAGAGTGATTGCAAATGAAAGATAATGCATGGTTACTCACTGACATTCATGCCTGCTTTTTAAATCTCATGCTGTATTGTTGTGGATCTTGATTTCACACTCAGATGCTTAACCCCACATTAATATGTGTCTTCTTCCTCAAGATGAACACAGTTGCCTTCCTGCCTGGAGTTATCACTCTCCACCAACAAAATGGATTACAGGAAATTTAGAGCGAATGAAACAACAAAGGCATCTGAAAACTTTAACCATGATTTTTCCATTTATTATTTAAGCCAAAATACATTTTGAGTGCCTACTAGGAACAGCCCTGTACCAGGCACCATGTAGATTCTTCTGGGTAGTTAGTTTCTTAAATAAAATGGCAGACATTTTCATCTCCCTGGGGTCATGCCAGATGTCTGTTTCTTTTTATCTTTCCTTATTAAATTATGTTTACCTGAATACATCAGGTTCATTTCACCTAGGCAGGATGTCCCATTAAGCATGACAAGTAGAAGGTTGAAAGATTAATGCCCTTCTGGAGCTTGAATTAGTGTGTCAGCATCTTTCCAGACCCAGACCAGAGTATATAGGAAGTATTCCATAATGGATCTTAGCCTCTAACTGAACCGCTCTAATATTATTCCTATAACAAGACTACTTTTAAAGAGCCTCATTATTGGCTTCATTAGATATGTTACTTGCATCAGTGGCTGTAGTTACATGTATAATATAGGAGAGGTTAACATAGCATATTTTTTATGTATTATATGGCATACAGCTTGAAGTAGCCAAAAGGTTTATGGCTATGTAATTGGTAGTTAGTGTGAAATTTGTAAGACAAATAGACAATATCTAGGGTAACCCCTCTAATCCTCTTCTTTCAGTTTTTTACAGCCACCAAAGGGCCTCATTAAAACAGCAGTCAGCACCTTAGTGAAAAGATACAGTGCTTAGAGTGCCCAAATGTGACAGAAAATCTGCATTTTGTAAATCTGACACCTTTGATAGATTATACAGCACAAAGCCATTTCTTCCAAGCATTATGATAAGGCTGAAAGTTCTCTTCTGAATCCAACTTTGTTATATCCACTAACTATAGCAATGTGAAAAGGAGCCAGTTGAATAAAATGAAGCTTAGAAGGTGGAGAGGAACCTTTGGTATGGCACAAAGCTCTTTGTACCCAACAGGGCTGGAACACAGCCATTGGCATTCCAAGGACCACTTGATCTTGGGGCAACATTGCTTTATATATGAGAACATTGCCTAGGAATATGCCAGCATTTGTGTGAAACAACACATTAGCTTCCAGGGTGGAGGAATTGTAGTTTTATATTTTACATGGGAAAGATTACTGACTTTTCATCTTTAATTTTTTTTAAACCTGATTAATGTTTTACAAATGTGTCCAGGCTACAGGAATTAATGAAAACCTGACTCTTTCATTTCACAAAAGAGATCTGTGAAATCTGAGGCTTCAGAATGAGGCAGTCTGATGCAGAACTAGGCAGATCTTCTAATTTAGTTCTAGATGGCTGCTGGAGCAGAGCAGGACATATTTAAATGACACCATGAATTGTAAAAGCAGCACAGCCATTTCACTAAGCAGACTGCCTCCCTCCAGGCCCTCTCCACACTTCCAGCAAGCCAGCAACTTTCAGCTTTCCTCTAGTTCCCAAAGTCTCGTTCAGAAAGGTTTGTGTGGACAATCCAAAACAGACATGGAAACTAAACCAAGGCTCTATGGAGGAAATAGTCTTTACACATTCTAGTGTACATAAATTTACATCTTCACTATAACCATAAAAGAAGCAGATTTAGCATGAAACTTTGATATGATTTGTCTTTTGGGCCAAGATTTGAATAGGTTTACTAATTATGATTGGACTAAAATATGAAGATATCCTCTCTGGTGTCCTTTGTACCTGTCTGTGATACAGATTTGCCCTTGTACAATCATTTCCAGTAATTTCAGTAAAGGTAGGTATGGTGAGACCCAACAATTCAAGCCTTCCTCTTTTCTGATCAAATAGTATGAATATGAATTAATTTTGTTTATAGAACCTTTAAAAGTGGCTACACCACATTTTGCGTATGGTTTATGCATTTTATGGTGAATACAAACCATTTAACAGAGTGGTAGACCACCTTTATTAAACATTGAAAAGCAGAAAAGGTGATTAAAAAGCATTTTATGTTTATGTTTTAGTCCATTGCATGACAATGGTGTTATGTGTATGTAGCTATAATTCAAATGAAGAAAACACATCTGACCATTGTTTATATTTTACTGTTGACAATCTTTGAGGATAGATTGCCAATCAGATTTAAATATGCCAAGGCAATCACCTGTCTTTCTTGTTAAATATACATAGTCATTTATAGTCACTGAAATTTCCCTTTCAGGATTTTATGTGTACTCATTTTCAATGTCTTTACTGAAAGTGTTGGCTTTTCTCTTTATTGTGATAAAAGAAACCAGTTTCCATTTAAATGACTCCATTTAGATATTTGCAATTATTAATACAGCTTACAAAAGAAAACATTTCAATGACAGGAACCTTGAAAGGAATCCTTGAGAATTTGGAAGGGATATTGCTTTCTCTTACAATAATCTGGGGCTAGTCTCCACTTTTTTTGAATTCAGTGATTTTTTTTTTTTTTTTTGAGGGTCAGGGCTATTAAATTTTAGTCAGTTGCTAGAGGGAGTGGCAGGCTTCTTGGCTGAGACATCTACTTGAAATTACTCTTTGGGAGGAAAAAAAAGAGAGAAAATTGCCTCATCAGACCCATCTTTCAACCAACAAATCCTGTGACTCTCACTGTTCTTAATCGTTGGCCTCTACCATCTGTGTCATGCAGTATGGTAGGCGCTCTCCCTTCAAATAAAGGTCCGTGCTGCCTCATCAGAATGTACTTGTTAAAAGTGATAATGGTTCACAATCGGTACTTAGCCACATGAAATACAATATCTTCTTTTAAAATCTGGAGGTTTCAGGCCTAAATTAATACCTTGGTATGAGAGTCATTACATTATCTAAAAACCATTTGATATAAAAGCAAAATATCTATGTGGTGCTTTTGTTAGCCAGAGTTCGAACTGCTGAATTTATTTCATTTGGGAAACGAAGTTATTGTGTGGTACCTATTGTTAATTACTGAGTTTCCTTTCACCTGTACTTATGCAGCACCACCATCCGAAAAATGCAACCTCGGTGTATTTAAAGAAGTTACATTTTTCTCATCAAATAAATATGTAAAATATATGTGGTATTATATTAATGGGACTGGACTTACAAAGAAATAGTAACATGTTACAGTGAATTTCCTAGTGTGTGTGGCTTGCCTTACCCTGGAAAATGAACTTAAAGGGGCATCGTGAATAGAATGTGTGGGTTTCAAATTCAATGGATTATTCACATCTGTTAGGTGAGAATTAAAGACTGCTGAAATAATGTATTCTTATGTTTTAGAGTTATCACTGCCAAAGGCTACTGACTAGTAAGTATCAACATCTGTGTTACTTTTTCTCTAGATTTCCTGATTCCATGTGTCTAAACATTTCATTTACTACTAGAATTTTTTAAAGTAGTTTAAGCATCTGCTTGATGTATTATTTCATTGAAAGTTATTATTAGCAAATATTAGTTAGAGATTATAAGTACAATTAGCCCTAAATAACATTAACGGAATGTTGTGATTTGTATTATTGAAAGGACGTCAGACTCTTGAAACGGTAAATAATGGAACAAAATAAATAAAGGTACCTATATTTTGACAGTGATACTCCACCTCTGGTTTCCTCATACGCAAGCGTGAATACACACACACACACACACACTCACACACACACTCACACACACATACACACAATCATTCAAATGCCTTTTCTTCCTCTGACAAAAATATTCATTAAAAACATTTCACTGTGCAGCCTTTTAATATAGCACGGGCATTCAACCTGCGCGGGAAGCTTCCTGGAACCGCACAAATACTGTGTAATTATCTGGTGGCTCCCTGCTGGCTGCTGCATATTCCGAGCACAAAGTGAGCAGCGCGTTTCCAGAGCCCGACTCCTGTCTTCATTGTCCCTGCTTGGAATATGAAGCCTCACTTCATTACAGGAGACCTGATCAAACTTGATAGATTTAGCCATTATTCTTGACTCTGTCAACTTTCCTCAGCACCCCCCCCCCGGCTCTTTTGTTTTGCCACCCAGGAAAGGCAGAATATTCTGAGTATACGTTTCTCTCTTTCTCGCCTCTTCCCTTTCTTCCCTCCCGCCCTCTCTCTGGGCACGCGGTCTCCCTCCTTCTCCCTCCACCTCATTTCTTTCACGCTCTCACCCCCTCTTTCTTTCCCTCCTCCCACCCAAACAAACCAAGGATTCAACAAATAATGTTCTTTCCATCTCATGTGATTCAAGGAAAATAAGGCTTGCAATTTTTCCCTCAATTGTCCTCTTTGGTTTTGATTTTTTCAGTTACTATAAAAGAATTCTGCAGCGATGTTGACACACAAGGCAGAAATTCTTTGAAAATCCTTTTATATTTTCTGTTAGTAGCACAGTAACTTTTGCTCTATGATGTTGTGGTGATGGTTGGGATTTTATTTTTTTTCAGTCTATTTTATGACAACTTTCAAGAAGCACTTCAGAGTTCATATTTTCAAGGATCATCCACGTCAGGATATCTTATCAAATTTTATAAATGTCACAGTACATTTCCTTTGCAAGAGACATTAGATCATTTTCTAGGCAAATACAGATGTTGATACAACTGGTTTAGCATAACAGATTGCTTTATAGTTTTTGAGAGTTGCTATGCAACAATGGAGAATTATATCATAGCTCTAACAAAAATTTTAAAGTAACAAAAATAATGTAAGGCACATGACCATAATTAGGACGAGTGCCTTCCTTCAGACTGCCATGAAACAAGTTAACTCATATGTCAAGAACTGTTATTGAACTTAAAATACTTATAAGGTCAACTTATCATTACCCTAGATAGTGAATATTTTGTAGTGAGATTGTATTACCCTAGAATGTCATTTTTTTCATATATATTTTTGGTAGATGTCAAGCACTGTATAAGCAGAAAATAATGCTTCATGTTTAGGTCTGCTTACTAAGTGCAAATTATTAATCTAGAGACAATTTAAAGGTTTTGGATAATCTTCTTACTCTCCAGAGTCTCTCTATAACCCTCGACACTCTCAACCTCTTTTTCTTTTCATTTTCTTTTTGAAAAATAAAATCCAGGCTCTCGATATGATGCTTCTCAACAAGTTTGCTCATGGGATTCTTATTGTTGCTTCTGGTTCCCTGCCACTGAAATAAGATACGATCCTACGACGGCTTGAATTTCATATCATCCTTCTCAAATTAAAAATAAAATAATTATTTTTAAGAGTGGCATTTTCCGTCACACCAAAAGCTTCATGGCATCTTAAAATGTAAATTGCCGCGAAGCAACACAAAGGAGAAAGGGAAGATTCTGAAGGCAATCGCACTGATCACTTAATTCACTCGCTGCATATCCACTTGGCATAAGGTAATTAGAGTGCCACATCGCTGTAAAGACAGAAAGCTTAGGGTCCCATTCTGACTCACCCAGACGATAATACATGATTAGAAGTCAGTGACAGATCACAACTGCTGAATGACCCACCAAGGTCTTATCAAGGGCAAATCGCATAATTAGCATGCACTTCGCCGGCAGAGGAGTACAGTGCTATTGTTCCCGCACAATCAAATTAGCCCCGCCAATGAGGTCAGTGTTCTGTGACCTCAGAGACATTTCATGTTTTATTCCCCCTCCTTCGCTTGCGCGCGCGCGCACGCACACACACCATGTGCACACATGCATACACAACTTAAACTGAACCTAAGTTCTATGGACACTAAAAACCTGTTTTATAGAGACATTTTTGAAGTACACTCCATTGACTCTTTAGTTCATCATACATGGAATGAGGAAGGCAGCTAATGCAGTCTGACCTGGGGGACACGTATGTAATGGAGCTACTTTGACATAAATTCAACCATCTAGTGAGGCTCGGGTCTCACATTATTTGCTCTTAATACATCGGCAGCGTCCGGTGTGTTCTAATGAAGTCTTGCTTCAAGCTGCAGGTTGCTCCTTCCTTCCAGTACTCAAAGGGGCCCAGATGACCTGTCCACTCTGCCTCCATCTCTCTGCATTACCCTGGAGCACTGTGTATCTCTGGGCCTCTGACCTTATCTCAGAAACGAACCTGCTTTGGCAGTCGCAGATTCCCTCACCACTCCACCGCTTTCACAGCCAGCTGACCCCACCTGTGCCAACAGCTGTCCACCAGGTACAGCTATTGCAGAGTCCAGTGGCTCTCCTTGCCGGGTGACGTGTTCATCTGTGTCTTCTTTTCATTTTTAGCAAGGTGGATTTCGGGAAGCCACCTGCCAGCCTGGAAGTCACTTTTCCATGTGTTCTACACACTTCGTTGTGTGGTCCTTGATGTTGAGCAAGATCTTATGCTGCCCTCGCCCTGTGGTTCCTGTGATCCTGCTGCACCGTTACCGAACCAGGTATGGCCCTCATCCACACTCCCGCATCCCAGCCTGCTGACTTCACCGTCTACTGAACTTGCTACCGATTGTTTTGAACATATCTACATCCTATCAAGTAAAATACAAGCTTTGAATCCTTGAAGGAGGATAATGAAGATATTTCCTTCTTTTAAGAGCTAATTTCAAGTTTTCATTCTCTGAATCTTGCCCAAATGTGATTCACAATTTACTACTATCAAGATAAGGCTCACACGAGCTGAGATTTTATGACATTTTCTGAAACATCATGTCCAAATTTTAGTGCTAATGAGAAGTCTGGGGAATATTGATTTGCACAAAGGGAGGGGCTCCAGCTCGGGCTCTTGTTGGAAGGAAGGGTGCCCCGGGAGTTGTGGGGCGCTCCAGCTGCGTGGTGCCATCCAGAGGCAGCAGGCTGAATATCAGATGACTCAAGTCTAGTACTAACTCTGAACTTGCCCATGTGTTTTTTTTTGGTTGTTTTTTTTTTTCCTCTTGGCCTGCATGTCTGTTTGTGGAATGACTAGATTTGGCAAATGTCTGTATTATTCCTCCCAGCAATAATATTCTGCATGTCTGAGCTGTACATTAAAACTTTTCCCCAGTCCAGTTCTGTGAACTAATCAACTGCAGGGTCAGTGTTCGCATCACAGCTCTGACCATTGTGACTGATAAAGAGAGACCCGTAAGGAAGAGAGACCGGTAACTATGTGTGCTGTTTACAGAAGTTCCTACCCCCCTCACTGACATGTACACCTCCTGTAATTAAACACTAAGGAAAGGAGAAGCCAGTGAAAGCACGACTGATTTATGTTTAAGTAATATGTTTCCACAGTGTCACTGAGCGGGTGAGTTCGGGCGATGTATCTTTACAGCTGATCATGGCACTCCTGTACTTCCAAATATTTTCTGCTGGATACATGTAGGTTTTTGATTGGCTTTTGAATCTGAGCTCCATGTATTTTTTGAGAGAAGGAGATTTAGATTAGAATTTATTAGTACAGAGTCTTCCATGAGAATTTATTTTTAAAGTGCATTTCATTTATTATAAAAGCCTTGGCCATTTGTGTTATATGCAGATATGAATTTTTTTATTCTAGAGCAAAAAGATAATATCTTCAGGTCTTGCTGATTGTGCAAACACAGGAAGATTTAGCTTCAATGAGAATTATTATTGTCTGGATAGAAGCAGGATAGTAGCAGTATTCAGTGTGCCACAAAGTTCCTGGAAACATCATATGTGTGATGATTGTGATAAGCTATTCCATCCTCCTGGTATTTAGCCTTCATGGTAACTTCTTTTTGATGAAAAATATAGAGAAATATGCACAAAGGAGCAGTTTTTATACTTGTAATGGAAATATTAAAAAGAAACCTATTTTTACAAATTGTCTATCTAATAGAGATTTTACAGCATCCGTAAAAAACAGACAGTGCATCTTCCAGTTCTGCACTTGCAGCGAGGGTGTGTGCCAATTTGCATAAGGTGTATATTTTTATATATGTACTCATATGTATGTATGTCATATGTGTGACATATAAATGTAAATCGTGGTACCCAAAGTCTCAGGGGAAGCCCCCCATCTTAGTCCTCCAGTGCAAACCATGAAAGTCCCCTAACAAACAGGATTAAAATTCACTCCTTTCAACCATCCCAGGCATTTATTCCTTCCTTTTCATTGAGCTACATTTGTCTGATTTAACAAGATAAGATTTGAGTGCTGATGCAGCCCGTTGTTAATGTAGCAGCCGCATCCGCCATACCATCGACACTCGGCATCAGAGGAATGCATAAATCAGGTATTCAAAAAAAATTAGATATGCAGCACACCAGTTTTATAGTCCCAGCCTCAGAAATTGAAATGGCCCAGATTAATGTATTATATCTTACACACTGTCCGAGTGAATCAACTTTAATATATTGAACAGATTCGCAGAACAAGACTTTGTTATCTAAGGAGCACTCGGAAGAAGGAATTGACCTGAGGATTTGATTTGGTTCAGGTAGTTCATGTTGTACAGCAGCATTTGAATAGTTTCACATAAAAATAAAATTTGTATTAGAAATATTTCACATCATTTCTGGGCTCATCCGCACAGCAGCTTTGTCGAGGGCCAGTATTACAGTAACAATGTCCGGCCAAGATATGATTTTAACCTTTGCTTCTGACATGGCAAAACAATATAATTGTAATTTTAATGTAAGCTGCTGTTTCTCAGTGAGGCAGCTTGTATGTGCTGACTTTAACCAGTCTGGATTCTGACTGGAAATGAAATACCCATTGAATTGCTCATACAATAGAAGCACCACAATTTGTAGCATTCCGTTCCCAAAGGCTCAGTCAGGGCTGACGCTGCTCCGTGAAGAAGCTATTTTTCTGTAACGTTGGATGCCATTCCGGGGAGGGATCGCCTTGGACTCAGTGCAGGGCTGTGAGCACAGTAGCTCTCTGCTTTGCCAGGCTGGGATGACCAGAGTGAAGAAATCGTTTGGGGGTTTGAAGCCACGGACGATGTGATGATTTTTCCCCTGACTGTCTGGAGGGAAGGAAGAATGGGGAGAAGGAAAACACACGTTGAAGTCTAGAGGGAAACAGTCTACAGTTGAGGGATATTTAGGGAGATTCATGGGAAGGAGTTTCATTCTACCATGGCTCTCCTTTCTCTTTCCAAGGTGCCTGAGTTCTAGAAGGGCTCCTTTGAGCAACCGCAACAGCTGCCAGCTGTCTCCAATTCCAGGTGATAGGGGAGCAGCCCGAAAATTCTGTCATACAGATCTTGGCCATGCCAGCCTCGTGAGCCACCGCTGTCTGTGACTTCCCCACCCAGAGGTGGCGTTCTGCGTGTTTAATGCATTTGACAGAACTAACGCTCCCCGTTATGGTGATTTTCTCATTGACCCCGGAGAGTCTCTACTGATCCTGTGTTTGAAATGAGAGACGTAGGCAGAGATGATCATTATACTGAAGATGGTGAATAGATACATAACCGGTCAAAGATTAGTTCTTATTTTTTAAAGAGGCATGTAAATAAGAAAACAACAGAAAAATTACATTTTGTCCAAGGATGGTACTCTATATCTGTTGGCATAGGTAACAGTTATTTTGCTGTTGTTTCCTGCCCAGTCATGCCTGTTTTCAGATCTTTGGTTCATTTTAATTTTTTAAGGTCTGCGGGTCCAAATAATCTAACCTGATAGTAACAGCTACAGGTTTGTGTAGTCACTCTCATGGGGAGATACTGATGCTCCGTTTTCTGTGGCTGGTGGAGCCTGGTATGGACACATCTGGCATCAGAAATCTGGCTACATGTTTGCATCTATTCCTACTCCTCTTTTCACCTGCCTGAGTATCTTTGCCCTTCAGAGGCCACAGTTGAAGTCATTACTGACAGGGAGCCAAACCTCAGGCCTCGCTCCATCTTTCTGCGTGAACCAACCCCAGGCCTATACCGCTTGCCCTTGCTATGGTGTCTGTGTATTAGTCTGTAGCTACTGATTTAAGCCTCTTTCTCCCAATATGAGTCAGAGGTGCTTATTGTAGCTATATTCTTCATTCTGAGCACAGTTCTTATAAACAATAGTTTTTCACTGGGTATCGGTGGATTTCACATATTCACTCACTGTGTGAGTATTTCTGAATGGTTCCCCTTGGCTGGGCAGTTTGCTAAACTTGAGGGACAGAGAAGGAAACCTTCCAGGGCCCCAGTTTCACAGCGCTTGTGCTTTTTGGTAGGACAGGCATTAACAACTATCAGTGAACTAAGTGAATCTGCCTCTGTCTGACCACATGAGGTCTAGAAAAATGACAACTGAAGGCGTCCTAACCTGCTACACACTATGTCGTGGGGAGATAATGAACGTATCAGTCCAGTGATGGTATCTGACAGGCCCAAACTGGGTTGCCGTTTGAAAGTTCTTGCTCAGACAAAACTTGAGCACCCTTCGGTAGGCTGTAAGAGTTGCCGTGAAGACACTGAAATGACAGTCTTCACATCCCATTCACCACAGTGCCGGCCTTGTGTGTGTGCTTTTCCGGTCTCAGAAAAGTCCTCCGAGCTCTCGAGAACCAAGTGTGCCTCACTCCTTTATCTGGGGCCGGGGCGGTCTGAGGCCAGCAGACCGTCTTTCTTCACACCTTTAGGCCCTTCCATGTGGTCCCCCCAAGGCACCCTGTGGGGGAGCCTGACTTAGGAGCCGCACAAAAGCAGAAATGAGAGCAGGCGGTTTGATCCGAGTCCCTTGAATGAGGGGCAAATGCCGGCATCTGTAATCACAGTGTCATTGGCACATGCAGCTCTTGCCTCCTTGGTGCTGTTCAGACAGTCCCGTGTCCTCTGTATAGAGGGTGTCCCATGGCTCTCGTGTCTAGGACACGGACGGGACACGTTTCCTCGCAGCAGGCATACCCGGGTGCATGCCTGCTCACCATGTGTTCTTCTAGAATCCACCTTGGAGAAAGGGCAGACTCTGAGTGTGTGTTGGAAAAGTGTAAAAGAAAAAAGTGCTGCCATTTCTATTAGTTTGATCATTCATTTTATCAAGGAATCATTAACTAAATTGACAGTTACAAATACTTCCACTGCCATTTCTACAGTTTTATTTTACATGTTATGTTCCTTTTGACCACTTTTTCCCCGTCTCAGCATTATTTTTCTAAATTAGAGTTTATAAGTCTTTTAGGTAATAAATACATTATATGTTTTGTATATTTTTGAAATTGTTCAATAAACAATGGCTGTTTGGGAATTTGCTGGAATTATTAAAGACTTGAAGAAAAAGAAAGGAAAACAAAGGGAAGCTATGACACAGGAGAAAATAGAAATGTCTGTCCCTGTGTCATTATGAAGTTGAGGGGTGGCTTTGAATTCATAGCTTACCTGAGCTAATGGCTAAGATATATGTCTTACACTCTTCCCACTCTATACATAGGCAAACTGAAGCACAGAAAGTTTGCTGTGTATCCAAGTTTGCAAGCTAACAGGTGAAAGCCGAATTCCAATCCCAAGTTTCCATGCTGTCCTCATTCCATTGCTCAGCTTCTGATGTGGCCAAACTCACCAGAGGGCAGGTACAACTGAACCGTACAGCAAAGAGTGTACCTGTCATCAGGAGTTGGTGCAGGTACATCCCAGGTGAAACTGGACTCCATGCCACATGGATTGTTGCAAGGGTCAAATTGCTTGGGGTGTTTCCCTTCCTCACCACTCTTTCCCAAGGGCCTGGGCCTTTCTGAAACTTACATCCCCACCTAGCCTGACCTCTGACCTCAAGGTGGGTTATATAACTACCATACAGCAGATGATAATTGCTCTCCAGAAACACAACTTCTCACCCTTGGTCTAATAGAGTTCCTGGAGATTCACAGACATCTGCCAGCATCCCAGTGTCATTCTTTCCATTACAATAAAAATAAAATGGCTCTTTTAGCCATGATATAGCCTTCCCCAAGGTTGCAGGGACTTGGAGACAAAGTGTGAAATGCTATATCCCCACCCCACCCCACCCCCGCCGTACTGCTAATTCTAAATTCCTGCTTTTTCTGCTTTTTCCACAGTCCTCAGCCATGCTTTGAAGCACTGACTTCACTCTCTCAAGCACAACACAAATGAGGTGTTATACCTACTCTGCATTTATTGGTGCTCTCCCAGTGGTAGAGCGATCAAGTACAGGACTTTCAATTTTTTTTTTTTTTTTTTTTTTTTTTTTTTGCTTTTTGAGACAGGGTCTCGCGTTGTAGTTCACGCTGGCCCTGAGCTCACTATGGTGCCCAGGCAAGCCGCCACGAACTCAGCAATCCTCCTGTCTCTGCGCTCCCGAGTGCTGGGATTACAGGCGTGAGCCACCACGCCCGGCACTTTGGTATGCGGTATGGATTGCTGGTGGGCGTGAGTCTCTACGCCCAGCATTGTATGTGGTTACCGGGGATCGAACTCAGGTCCTTGCGCTTGCGAGGCAGGCACCGGAACCACTGAGCTAACCCTCCGGCCCAACATAGTAAGTATTTTTTATTATAGTACTAAGAAGCAAGAGTCAAGATTAAAATCTGAACTGTTTTGTACAACTTCACCTCCCTGTCCAGGTGATTGCTGGATAGGTTTATATATAAAGGGAAAGGGCCCTGTCCCTTTTGGTTAGTAATGGAGATTATTTAAAAATCCATGATAGGACCAGAGATTTAGCTCAGTGGTTCCAGTGCCTGCCTCACAAGCACAAGGTCCTGAGTTTGATCCCCAATAACCACATACAATGTTGGGCATGGTGACTCATGCCCACCAGCCATCAATACCACATACCACAGTGCAGGGCGTGGTGGCTCATGCCTGTCATCCCAGTACTAGGGAGGCAGAGACAGGAGGATTGCTGAATTCCAGACTTGCCTGGGCTACATAGTGAGCTGAGGGCCAGCCTGAACTACAAAGCAAGACCCCATCTAAAAAAAAAAAAAAAATCCATGATAGCCAACTAAAAGGCAGGGAAGCTGCCACCAATTCAAGAAGTTTCTTTGAGCAAAGCAAAGCTTATCTTTGATTTAATTATTTTCATTCTCCTATAGCCACTCATATTCATTTCACATAGTTTCACCAGAACAATCATAGAGCAACTAATTGTTTATTCATCTCCCCTTAACATTTCTTTAGACATTGCTTACAATATGTTCTGGCCTTGAGATCACCAAATAAGTCAATTTTTTATAAAGCATACCAACTCAAATGGTTATGGAGTAGTGTTTCAGACAGCTCATTATAGCAGCTTTTACTAGATATGATGGACTTCTAAACAAGGATGCTTGGACTGTGACTTGGGGTATTCTTCATTGCTTATCTCACAAGCTCAGGTTGCTTGAAGTGTACCTCCCAAACAGCTGGCTTTGCTTGCACAGCATCCTCTAAAGGTGGTGCTGTGCTGTACGAAGCCTCCTGAGCAGCCTCATGTGTGGCTGGCTTTGAAGAGCCACACTTTACCAAAAGCAAGCTGCTGGGGGCTGCCAAAGCACTGGTTCTCAGTCATGATAAGATATACCAAGGCCATTAATCACTAAACATCTTTAAGAAGGGAACTATGAGAGCTGACAGAGACTAAAAGTCTCTTGGCAGTGATCTCAGAAGTGATCTAGTCAACACAAGAAAGGAAACACAACACAAGTAGAAATCTCAGCCCAAAATTCAAATTTTTGACATGGAACATGTAGACACAGGTATCATGGGAACACAGCCATATTATTTTTTTATCAATGCTCCTCATGAAATAGAGTGATCTGGACATTGAGTGTGTACTTTTTTCTTTCTGATAGTGAAATTTATTTTCCTTGGAATTTTGTGATACAAAGGTCTTGGGAAATTAATCTAAATATTTCTTTATCCAGTGAATCCGAGTGAGGATTTACTCCTCCAGTCACTCACAATGCTAACTGCAAAGGTGGCATTGAAGAGAGTTTTTGATTCTTCCTAAAGTTATGTGATGCTGGATTGTATATTTTGAAGTAGTAAGGAGGATATGCTACCTTAGACGTTGGGTTGAGTTTTCTTTTTCCAAATATAGATGTGATTATCTGTCTTAGTTACTTTTTTTTCATTGCTGAGGCCAAATACCTGACACTCATAAGTTAAAAGAGGAAAGGTTTAAGTCCATAGTTTGTAGAGGTTTCAATCCATATTTGGCCGGCTCTGAGGCAGGGTGGCATGGCAGAGGAGAAACAGTTCATGGTGGGTCAGTCAAGAAGCAGCAAGCAGTGAGCCTTCCTTTCTATGTTATCCCATCCAGGCAACAAGCTTAGTGGATGATCCCACCCACACCTAGGGTAGGCCTTCCCATTATCCACGTTCAGAACTATGCTAAAGCAATCAATAGACTAATACAGTTTCCATACACCCTTAATTCAGCCATTGATCCCTCCATTCCCAAAAGCCCCACCAGGGAGCACATGAGGAAACTTTGGGGAATATTTTAAATATAAAACAGAAGACAAATATGGATAAGATTTATAACATAAGTTGATCTATGATCATGATCAGTCCATGTGTGTTTTGGACATAATGTTTACACAGGTCTGAGAGAGGGAATGAAGAGCTATATGATACCACCCCATGCTTTAAGTTTGTGTCATTGAAAATACTCATTTGTCTAAATCTATTATTTCACAGAAAATAACTCAGCCAAAAAATAATAATAAGCCCTTAAGTCAAACAGATCATGAGTGTCTTCAGCTGCCCTTGAAATCCAAAGTTTTCATGGATTATGTATAGCAAACAATTGTGAAAATATTTGAGGAATGCAAGTAATTGTTTTCTATCATAGAAAAGTAAGTATGTGTGAATGGAAGGAGGCAGACAATATAGCAACTACACTGACAAGCACAAGTCACCCAAATGTAAATTAAACAGTAAATTTTTAAAGTTAATGGCAGAAAGTTATGACTAAAGTATATGCTTAATGTGAAATATGGAAAAGGCTAATGATCAACAGGTTATGTGCAAGCTCATAAAAAAGACAAGATTAACTTTATGCATGTTGTCATTTTTTGTTTTTAAGAAAGTTTTAAAGGGTTCCGATTTTAGAAACTTTTCTCCTGTAGATGCCATCATACTTTAAAAACAAATGTGAATAACTGCCTCCAATGTTAACAAAAGTCATCAAATATTTGTTACAACCTCAAAACTATAGCTTTTTTAAAAAATCGTTATGAAAGAAAAAATAGCAGTGATGACCCTGTCCCCTTCCATGCCAAAATGAAGTTCAAAGGGTCTGGGGACTCCTAAGGCCTGGTCTTTAGAGCTTCTCCTTCAGCAGGTCTCTCACCTCTTCCTTCTCCTCTCCCCCTGCGGGCACTGCCACCACCACACTCCAGCACTGAGCGCGTTGGAGAGGGTCCAGTGCATTTGCCGGGAACTGAAAAGTTCTGGAGCCAGCTCGAGGACTTTCTGGTACACAGAGTGTTGGCTGGAAATGTAGTGCACATTAAATGGGATGTTAATTTTCATGAATATTGTCCCCATGGCTGTAGCTTGTGGTCACTGAGCAATTTAGCAATCACCATGTGGTCTGTTGGACACACAGCCTGGGTGAAGTTCAAAAATTAACAGCTAGTCAGTGAAGAGAAGGCCATAACTCAAATTTGAACGTATTTTCACTTTTCTTTTCTGTCTTCTTTCTAATTTTTTTCATTTACCCACCTCAAAAGATCGTTTCTTCTTTATTAAAACTTTAGGTGTCGCCATATGCCTAAGATTGGTAGGCACCTCCAATGGTCTCTCATATCTTTAGCTATTTAATTGTAGCTCATGACTCTCAGACTAATATTCTTGTTGTGGAATCTATAATTCAGTCATTCTTTGCCAATTCACTCTTGACCTCACCATGGAAGGTGTATTGCACCATTAATTCCAAGAACACTTAAATGTTTGCATTCTAAATGTACTCAGCTTCATACTTTTTGGCAATCCAAGAGAGCTTGTTGAAATTCAAGGAGTCACAGCCTAGTTAGAACAGATATTTTTAGACAAAGACATCAGAAAACAATGGTCTCTTCCTTGACATGAATATTGCCTTATCTTTTTAAGCTTCTTTTTGTATATGTAATGACCTTAAGAGCTTTCACAAGACCTTGTGAGACGTCTAAGTCAGGAACTCTAGCATAGTCTCTACAAAACCCTACAGTAACTAATAGTGAATGTAGACTGTCCTAGGCCACACAGTATAGTTCAGAAGACAAATTTCCCACCTCTGACATCCTGTCCTCCTTTATTTCAGCCTTGCTCTACATGGATCACCGAACAAAGTCATGAGAAATATGTAACCAGTATCAAAAATAGAAGTCTGTCCATGAATTATCTTTCAAGATCTTTAATAACTATACAAAGTCAGATTTTCTTGCTCACTCATTTGTATTCCAAAACAGTTCCTCGAACAGAGGAGCAGGAATGGAAATAACCTATATGTTCTATACCTTGTGTGCAACACACAAATGTTAGTTTCCTCATGGGTACAACCAGAACAGTAAATGTAACCTACAAATGGTGACTGACATCTTCTGATGAAAGTTTGCCCACACTGTCTGCTGTGTTAAAAAGAGCTACTTAAAGGGGTCACTTCAACTGTCCTTACAATTTAATCATCACTCAAAACAAAACAAAGAAATCAAACTTTCACATTTCTCCATCTCTAGTTCAAATAATTGAAGCTCTGGCATAGGATGATGCTTTTTGGGAGTTAAAAAGCCGGTGAGTCTAAAATAAACCTCTAATAGTTTATGAATAAATTATGTTATTTAGCTAAGCATGCTGTCTCATGCCTGTAATCCCAACACTCAGAAGACAGAGGCAGGAGGATTGCTCAGTTCAAGGCTTGCCTGGGCTACCTAGTGAGCTCAGGGCCAGCCTGAACTTCAAAGTGAGTCACTGTCTCAAAAAAAAAAAACCTTATTTATTTTACCTTGAGATAATTACACATATAATTATGTTCATGACAATATATTTTATAGCACATTTGTACCTTATGTATTTATTCTCATATTCATTCATATATAGAAAATACAGGGGCATGAAATCTTTATTCAGTATTGTCAAAATAAATTTTTTTACATACATGAAATAGACTTCCTATTTCGATAGAATTATCTATACACTATTTTATAGACTTACTTCAGGAGATGAAGACCTCTAAGAAGCCCGTTTCTTCCTTCCTGACTTATATTAATATAATTAGAGTTTATGTGTTCTTTTCCCCTAACATGCTTAGTTATAGAGGACAGAAATTTTTGAGACATTCTGTTTACTATATTGCATGTCTCTTCTCATTTTAGAAAATCAGTCTAATGTTTGATTGTAACTTTCTTCCTTTCCTTTCCTTCCTTCTTCCTTCCTTTCTTCCTTCCTTCCTTCCTTCCTTCCTCTCTCTCTCTCTCTCTCTCTCTCTCTCTTTCCTTCCTTCCTTCCTTCCTTCCTTCCTTCCTTCCTTCCTTCCTTCCTTTCTTTCTTTCTTTCTTTCTTTCTTTCTTTCTTTCTTTCTTTCTTTCTTTCTTTCTTTCTTTCTTTCTTTCTTTCTTTCTTTCTTTCTTTCTTTCTTTCTTTCCTCCCCTCCTTTCCTCTCCTTTCATGTCTTGTCTTGTCCTGTCCTTTTTTCCTTTCCTTTTTTATGGCACAGGGGATTGAGCCCAGGACATTCATCCTAAACTGTATCTTCAGGACTTTTTAACTTGTTTCATTTTCTTTTACTTCGAGACAGGGCCTCAGTAAGTCATACAATTGTCCAGTCCAGCCTCAAACTTAACTCTGCTTGTAACTTAGCCTCCAAGAGTGCTGGGATTTCAAGCGCCTGTGATATTAGTCTGCTTCCTCTTATTTATATTTAGTCATAGCACATGATGTGAAATAACCATATTTTACCTACAGTACAAGCTAATAGGCTTTATACAAATTATTGGGGAGAAATAGTATTGTATGGAATAGTATTCCTGAATTGCTGATCGCTCGGCCCAATCTTTCCAACTTTCTCTTTGGTTTCTAGGGTAGCATATAAAGGATAGAGGTTGCCTAATAAATGAAGTGTTGTTCTCCATTAAAAAACAGAGGTACATGTGAACGCTTTAAATCTTAGTAGGATTAGCAGTGTTTAGTTTGGGATGAGCAAGGGATAACCATGGAGTGCTTCTGGCTGTGCAAATTAGAGGAGTATTTTGATTTTTGTTTGTCAAGGAGGAACCTACAAGAGGACATTGCCTCTTTAACAGGCTCTGGCTTGCGTTCCTGGGAGCTTCACAGCTTTCCTTCGTAAAGCAGCATGAAAGAGTTGATTTTCATTTTATGTTGTGCTTGTGAGGCATTAGCATGATGTTCTAACACTTGTAAATGAATATAGCTCTTGCCTAATCTGTCATTTTAATGCCTTATAGATTTTATTTCACTCGATGTTGTACCAGATTCTCAATAATAATAATCAACTGCTTTGTTGTTCTCTTGCTGCAGAAATTAAATTTCTGCAGTGAGTGTGCAACTAATAAAAGATGTTGCTTGAGGAAACAAAAAATAAATATGATGAATCATAAAAGTTGGGGGAGGGAGAAGGGAACTTGCTCCTCGATGAAAGACAGTTACTGAACAGTGGTGGGTATGTCTGATTCTCATCTTGTCAACAGCTTAATAACCTTCACGAAGTCTTGAGCCACCGTACTTATATCTGAGCATTAACCTTGTGGACTTGGTGTTTCCCACAACTTCATTTAGAAGCATTAAAATAAAAGGTGATGTAGTAAAATAGCTATTCTCTTTGCTTTGCACCCTGCTTAAAGTTTGCTCATTGTTGCCATTGTGCACCCACAAAGACCTTTTATCTTTTTCACTGTCACAAGCCATCCAGAAGAGCAGCGTTCAAGGCAGCAGTGTGGGATTTGGAGTATTGGCAAAGACTGTAAAGTGGAAAATAAAGAGTACATCTAGCACCATGCTACAAGAACACAGCATTTGTAGCAGTGAAATGACAGTCAGTGGCAAGCAACTAATTGGTTACCAGCTTTGGAGGAAATATATTTTTCTAGACCTCTGTAATTTGCCAAGTCCTTTAAACTCTGTGAAAGTAAAACACTGGGTTGAAGGGTTGGCTCTAACCTCCAAACGAAAGAAAATGGAGAGTTAAGGCTTCAAGGCTGGGCAGGCACTTTGGAGAATGAAAAGTTGGAGGTAACTACTGCTAGGCAATGATTTGGTTTCCTGGCATATCATGAATTGACCCCACTGTGCATTGGTAGTGGTGGTTCTGACACCAGATGTGTGATGAGTGTCAGTGTATCACACGGTCAATTCAGTAGATGACCAAGTTTTCATTACTGCCACCCTTTCTTCTTCTCCTTCTTCTTCTTCTTCTTCTTCTTCTTCTTCTTCTTCTTCTTCTTCTTCTTCTTCTTCTTCTTCTTCTTCTTCTTCTTCTTCTTCTTCTCCTTCTCCTTCTCCTTCTCCTTCTCCTTCTCCTTCTCCTTCTCCTTCTCCTTCTCCTTCTCCTTCTCCTTCTCCTCCTCCTTCTCCTTCTTCTTCTTCTTCTTCTTCTTTCTTCTTCTCCTCCCCCTCCCCCTCCCCCTCCCCCCCCTCCTCCCTCTTCTTCTTGCCTGTCTTGGAAATGTAGACAATGACAAGCTGCAGAAAAGCAAAAGGAAACAAGTTCATCTAGTAAGAACTGAAAGGAACCTGATGACATAAATGTTAACCAAGTAAAAGAAAGTCATTGTGAGAGGGGAGATGTTTACAGGGCTGTAGCTACAATTTTAGTATCATATTAAATTTTTAAAAGTCTCAGAAGTAAGGCCCTTAAGATATAATCAAATTTACTTACATATGTAGACCTCTGTCCCAAGTCGGGACATTGTGTGGGGGAAAAGGAGTAAAAGCACCACAAAAAGCATTTTATCAGTGCACTCTGTATCCATGGACAGTGTTCCTGTTCACATAGCTTGGCTGCGTGAGGACTTATTGTACATGGAAACTTTGATCTGGAAAAAATATTTTTAAAGGGAGTAACTGATGATTGTCTCAATCCACATAGATGTAAAGTCCAAGAATGGTGGGATAGTTTAAAATTCTGTAGATTAGCAACTTCACAAATTTACCTCTTGCTGTTATGTTAGACCTCGCATCTCCTAGCAGTGGTTGAAGATGAGCCCAAACATCCTTTGGAATGGTACCCCTTAGTGTGTACGTATTTCAGTGAGGACAGAGCTGGCTTTGCTCAGATTCTCAAAGGGGTGCAATACCAGATGGAAACGGAAAGTCACTTCATCATGTAAAATGAAGAAAAAGAAAAACATAATAATTTTAAGGGAATCTAGGACCTAGCTGTACATGAAAGATTTACATTTGGAAGGACTGATGAAAAACAGCTCTTAAAAGTCTGTTGTTTTACATACTTTTAATCAGAACAAAATCATCCTAGAATTTCACATGATATCTCTTTGCATCTATATGATTTGATTCCCTTTTAAAAACAAGTATATAACATAAAATTGCCTCAAATTTGTATCTTTGTGTTTCTATTCTATGATTACTATTAGATTCTCTTTCTTTCTCTCTCTTTTTTCTTTTTTTGACCCTCTTCTCTTTTTAGAAGAAATAATGTATGATTTTCTAGGGAATTGCACTGAGTGATCCTTGTGGTAATACAAGAACATGCTACTGACTGTGGCATGCAGAGAACATGAGTCACTGACCCGGGGCTCAGCTGCTGCCTTGGCAACCCATCCCAGTGAGTGTCTGCCTCTGCAGGCATTCCCGCGTGTGAGCAGGCCTGGCATTATGACTGAGGCAGATATGTTTGCAGAGAGGCATGACCCTCTGACGGGTGGAGTTGGCACTAGGACTGCATGTTGACCTTGCCTTACTTTCCCTTGGAAATGTAGGGTGAGTTAAAAGTCTTACATTCATCTCCCTTCTCCCTTTGCTCTGGATCAACTTACAAAGTGGTCTGAAGGCTCTTCCAGCCTCTCCTTTCCTCCTCCCCATTTTCCTCTACAGGGAGGTATTCTAATAAATTTTGTGCATGTTCAGTTCCTTCTTGGCATCTGCTTTTTGTGGGACATTAAAATTACTATTGTTGGAGCGGTGCGCACTGGCCCACTGATCACGGAGTGCCGTGGACTCGGCTACCAGGCACCTTCCGTTTACGGTGCACTGAGGGCCACCCACCGGTCCACTGTATCCCGGAGCGGCGCGGACTGGGCTACCGAGCACCATCTGTTTCCAGCGGCAGTGGACTGAGGGCCGCCCACTGTTCCACTGCACGCTGGAACAGCGCAGACTCAGCCACACCAGCCACCATTCCGTGTTCGGAGGGGGTGGAGGACTGAAGCCTGCCCACCGGCTCACTGTACCCTGGAGCTGTGCAGTGAGGAGTCAGGTATGGACCCTGGACGCCATCCCCACCACAGAGGGTAGAGGGCCTCCGCCCAGCTCCAACCCCACCCCAGAGCTGCGTTGCAAGGAACCAGGTCCTAGAGGAGCCGGAGCCATCTCCTGTGTCCCTCCACAGGAGGTGCACTCCTAGAGCTGCACTGAGACACCAGGCAAGATAAAAAATGTGGGGGGGGCGGAGGGTTAGTTCAGTGGTTCCGGCACCTGCCTTGCAAGCGGAAGGTCCTGAGTTCGATCCCCGGTAACCACATATAATGCTGGGCGTGGAGATACGCCCACCAACAATGAACACCGCATACCACAATGCCGGTGGGGGGGCTGATCTAGCTTTTGTTTTGCCATCTACTCCTAGATCCCTCTATTCACCTCTTGTCCCCACACTCTCTCCTATCTTCCTGTCAGAAACAATGTCCAGAAGTAAAAGACTCTTAGGCTGCCCTATTTCTTCTTCTGTACTCTTATAAGAAGGTGTGCAAAATCTCCAACAGTCTTACAGCATACAGTTGGTACTGTTGTACATATGCCCTTTTATCCTCTATTACCCGCTGGCATATATGAGATTCTAGGGTATAGGTGATCTTGATAAATCTGCTAACCCTATTTCATTCTCCTCCTGTCTCCCTACCTCCCTGATTCCCCAATAACCTCTTATCCCCAAAGGGTTTGGGGGGGTACATTTACGATCTATAAGTTGTATACACATTGCTGATTAATTCTAAATTCTGGCATATAGACAGAGGTAACTCATAAGCTCAAAGTCTCCAGAATAGAATTTAACAAAACTTTTAATCTTATTTACTGTGTTTAATACTGATATTGGCATTTTTGTATTATGGTAACAAACGTGATGTGATTGTTCTGCTCAAATACCTCCCATGATGTGTCAGAAGTGAGAACTCTCAAGGGTCATTATAGATTCAAGGAGGACCCCCCCAGGAAAATGCCACATCCAAAAGGCCCCAGATAATAGAAAGACACCTGCAACAAACATTGCCCTGTCATCAGGCAAAGAACATTAATAACAACGAAAGAGTAGAAATGAGAAAATACACAAAATAAACAGACACAAAGATCACCACCACAGGGAAATTCAGAGAAAAGGGAAATAGGGCAAACTGACACTCAAACACCAGGATTCTTGAAGATAGTAACTAAAACAGATCTAGTAAGATGGAAATCAGAACTCATCTCTGAGATCAACACAGGGATACTGTCCACAGTGAAAGACATCATTAAAGAAGGGATCAGCGAGATAATAGAATCCAAGTTAGCAGAAGCAATGTAATCTTTTAAACAGCTTCAAGCAGAGCTCCAGGGAATGATGAAGGAGAATGAAAGCTTGCACAGTAGGATGAATGAAGCAGAGAACTGAATCTCAGACCTAGAGGACAGCATAGCAGCCAATGAACAGGAAAAGTATAATCTATGGAAAAGAGCAAGGGACCATGAGAAATCAATTCAACAGCTTCTAGATGACTCAAAGAAAAAATATTATAAGACTGATTGGAGTCACAGAGGAAGCAGGAGACAGTGTAAAAGACATAAAAAAGCTATTGTCAGAGATAACAACAGAAAACTTCACAGGAAAAGAAATAGACATACAGATACATGAGGCCTACTGGACTCCAAAACACAGTGACATAAAAATATCTACACCTAGACATATAATTATCAAGGTTCCAGATGTACAGCAAAAGAATGAAATAATGAAAGCAGTGAGAGAAAGGAAGAAAATCACCTACAAAGTGAAGCCCATTAGGATCACAGCAGACTTTTCAACACAAACACTCAATGCAAGGAGAGTGTGGAGAGAAGTATTTCAAGCATTGCAGGAAAACAACCTCCAACCTAGACTATTGTATCCTGCAAAACTATCTTTCAGAATAGATGGGGAAATAAGATACTTCCACAATAAAGAACACTTGAAAAACTTCACAAATACAAAAGCTGAACTCCAAAACATCCTAAAGAACATCTTTAAAAAAAACACAGAAAACTCCATACCCATGAGACCCAGGAGAGTGAATTCATTGGGGCAAACAAGAAACTAAATAGAAAAGGGAAAAAAGCAAAGAAGAAAGAACCAAGAACAGAGAAACATGGCAGCTCTGAATATGTCCATATCAGTCATAACCATTAATGTCAATGGACTCAGTGGGCCAATTAAAAGACACAGACTAGCAGATTAGATCTAGAAGCAAGATCCTACAATCTGCTGCATACAGGAAACACACCTAATTCAGAAGGAAACCCATAGACTGAAAATAAAAGGTTGGAAAACAATCCTCCATGCCACAGGAAACTGCAAAAAAGCAGGAATGGCTATCTTGTTTGCAGATAAAATAGATTTCAAACACAAACTGATTAAAAGAGATAAAGAAGGTCACTATATTATCATACAGGGAGTATCCAAGAGAAAGAAATAACAATCATAAATACTTATGCACCGAACTCTAATGCACCCAACTATATAAAACAAACATTACTGGACATGAAAAGCCAGTTATCCATGAATACAATAGTAGTAGGGGATTTTAATACTCCATTGTCACAAATTGACAGATCAACTGGACAAAAAATCAAGAAGGAAATACTTGAGCTAAATCAAACTTTGGAGCAAATAGACTTATTAGATGCCTACAGAATTTTTCACCCTTCAGAGCGAGAATATACCTTCTTCTCAGCTGCTCATGGATCATTTTCCAAAATAGATTGCATTCTAGTCCATAGAACAAGCTTAAGTAAATGCAAAGGAATCAAAGTTATCCCCTGCTTACTATCAGACCATAGTGCCTTGAAACTGGAGCTGAATAGCAGAAGAAATTCCAAGAACCTCACAAACACATGGAAATTGAGCAACTCACTATTAATCAACCAATGGGCCACAGAAGAAATTAAACAGTTTCTACAACTAAACAACAACTCTAGCACAACATACAGGAATTTATGGGACACAATGAAAGCAGTTCTGTGAGGGAAATTCATAGCAGTGAATGCCTACACTCTGAAAATAGAGCAAACTGAACTAAACAATCTAATGATGAACCTCAGACAATTAGAAAAAGAGGAGCAAAACAAACCCAAAGCACATTCTAGAGAGGAAATTATAAGGATCAGAGCAGAAATTAATACAATGGAGACAAAGAGAACAATACAAAGAATCAATGAATCAAAGAGTTGGTTCTTGGAAAGGATAAATAAGATCGAGTGACCCTTAGCCAACCTTATCAAACAAAGGAAGGAAAAGGCTCAAATCCATACTATAAGGAATGAAAATGGGGAAATCAGCACAGACCCAGAAGAAGTCCAAAGCATCATAAACACATATTTTGAAAATCCATACTCCAAGAAGATGGAAAATCTAGAAGAAATGGATAGATTCCTAGACTCATATGAACTTCCAAAGCTGAATGAAGAGGATATAAAAATGTTAAACAACCTGATATCAATCTGGGAAAT